>VZTR01003062.1:0-15285 GCA_013400775.1 Chaetops frenatus
TACCTAACATCTTTAATCCATCAAAATCAGCAGCAGAATGTCAGAAAATAAAACAAATATCCTATTACCATTCTGCTTTAAAAGCAGAGAGTTGGTCAGCACAAGTTCAGGTGCACTGAAAATTTTGAAAAGCTGATACTGAATTTAGGTGCTTCAATAGTAAGGTGTCAGATGGGCAAAGATAAATTAATGGGATCTACAAAGTGCTGACTTCCACTAAGAAGATCAAGCCTTGCCTGTCACAAACAAGGCAATCAAAAACTGAACCTTTCTCTCCATTATTGAGCTTCTGAAAACACAAGGTCCCTAAATGAAGATAAATGACAAAACAATTTAAAAATTAAATACCCTATAGTTTCAATATATTGGCTATTTTCCTTTAACTTGGGGTGAAAAATTAAGGCATCAAGCTTTTTTCATGGAAACATATTGTCTTTCAGATTTTCAATATAATCTTCTGTACCAGACCAAATATCTTAGAAACTTTTCAGAATTTCACTGTTATTGTCCAGCTCTCACATAACCTTTATTAATGATTAATCCTGATATTTCAGATGTGTCTGTGTGTCCTTTACATTTATACGGATTAAAACATATGTATGAGAGGAAGAATGAAATTGTCAAGTATAGCAGAATACATAATTTTCTGCTGTCACACATTGCAACACGGACTACTTTACTATTCAAGGTTCGGATAGCTGTACTCAAGACTAAATTTTGAAGGCAGAAATCACATATCAGCAAAATTCCAAAATGGTCACAGACGTACATCTACTATGAAAATTACAGGCACTTCCCTGGAAAAACCCACACTTATATTCTTATATTAAAATCATAGAATGGTTTGAGCAGGAAAGGACCTTTCAAAGGTAGTCCAGTCCAACCCCCCTGCAATGAGCAGGGTCAAGTCACCAAACTCAAATAAGATGAGTACGGAAACAGACATAAAAATGTATGTGGGTAATTTTTTCTCCTCTAAAGAAATCTATGAGGAAGAAAAGACACACTGCTAAAGACAGGATTAATANCATAATGACTGCATAGCCTGAAATAATTGCATTTCAATGTTTTTCAGGAAAAATTGTACTGAAAATGTGACCTGAATAGCATTTTTCAAAAGTGTCCTTATTTTAATTTTAACATTTGAAGGCAACCAATAACCTTTTCTTCAGCTTCTTCACAATTCATTATTAAGCTGAAGAAACTAAAGACAAGTACGGACTGGGCCTCACATTGCAAATCACCTCAGATTGCAAATCATCCTATTAATATTTTTAAATGAAAATAATGAAATTAATTATTTTCTTCCATAATTTTTCTGGAGCTTACTACCAAAATCTTTTGTTACGTGGCATCAGGTAGGCAAGGTGTCCATTCCCAGTCATCTTAATATGTGCCCACCACAGCACACATCTCCTCACCCTCCTTGCCAGAGATCTGCAATGGACTATTTCAGGCACATTCAACTACCCTGCCCTTGCTGTACCATAAATACCCACTTCCAAGCACCAGGTCTTGCAAAGTGGGAAAATTTTCAGACATGCAGCTGCAGGGAGGCTGCACCCAGCCACAGCAGCAGCAATGGCACCAGCCAGCTAGAAAGGACAAGGAAATTTATCCAGTAAAGTCACTGTCACCCACAGTAGCTGTGCAGTTCTAGCCCATTGTAGTATCTTATTACTGCTCCAGTAATCTTGAAGGCAGGGAGCAGAGGTAGCTTGGAGTCCAGTGGTTCCAATAAGAGGAGGAAAATCAGCAAGGACATCTTGGAAACATTTTTCCAAACCTTATTTAGGAGTCATTGGACATTTCACAGTCAATTTTATTAATTTGGGTAAAAATTTACAGTTCATGAGTATCATTTTCTGCTCCCTTTATGGATAAGACATTTTATTCAAATTTATGCAATTTTTACACAGTCGCTATATTCTCATTTAAAATTATACCAGACATCCAAATTTGCAAATTCATTCACAAATCTGGCAGTGAAAAGTGAAACTTACCCCATCTGTAGCTTTTACTAAGAGATCATAAGTGGTTGGATCTCCTCTGTCAATGTCTTGAGACACAAAGATCTGACCAGTGTGTGGGTCAATCTGGAAAGCTTTGGATTTTTCATAAAAATTAAATCCATCGTAAAGAGAATACTCAATTTCTCCAAACTGGTCAGCATCTGCATCTGTTGCTTTGACCTGCAGGGAGACAACAGAGATAAAAATGAAGCCAGTGAAACTATTACTCATTAAAACAAAGTGTCTGATTTTTGAACCTGTTTGTGTTGCAAAACAAATGTGTATACACACAATAAATACAAACATGTTCTGCTACCTAAGCTGGCCGCCTGTGGTTTGTAAAATAGCTCAGCCACTGACAGTGTAATCATTGCATGAAAGTTCCATTAGACCTGTCTGTAACATTACTTGTGTATCTGTCAATAATCTTCTCAATCTTCTTCCTTCCTCATGACTGGAAAAGCCATACTCATTAAGCCATGACAGCAGGCCACAGCGTAAGCTACTTTCCCTTCATGGTAATTTTGCCAGTGGAGGCAGATCTTATAAAAACCATGTCACACGTACATCGGAAAAGACCTGCAGGACATCCTCATCTAAGACTCCCCAGGTCTTAATTTAGTTTTTACTTGAAAGAGTGCTTGGTGGCACTCATGCTTTTTGGCCCACAGGTGGGTTGATTTAAAATGTATTAGATAAACACAAGGTTTGTACAATTGCACCTTCAATTTTATTCCCCTAAAATCTTTGATAACAAGTGTTTTGTGCTGAGTTTGGCTCTTCTCTGGCACGTTCCATTGTGAAAGTTTTAATTTAATTTTAGAAATGTCTTGGTAGAAAATAATTTATAAAAATATGTACACATTAAGAAAGCCAGTACAGTTCTCTAATTTGTAATTATCGGAGATAAGTAAAAAATTTCTCCTTCGCAATTGGTTTCCTTTTTTACTTTTTCTTTGAAAATTATAAATTCTTTGGGTTTTACATCAGCCTGTCTGTACAAGCACAATGCCTGAAGACCTTAACAGAGCTTTGGAAACTTTAGTATCACAAAGCCCAAGAGTCAAAATTGGTGGGAGCCCACAGACACCTGTGCCAGTCACTGCCTGCAGCTGACAAAGGTTGATAAGGTGATATCCACAGCCATCAACCACAGACAGGGCAAAGGTGGAGGTTTGCACATGCCTGCCTGTACAGAAAACCATCTGGCACAGTTTTAGACAGTTTCAAAAGAAACAGTCCAGGCCAGGGAGTATTCCTAGAACTAAGTTTGGATTAGGTCATCCTGTTTGGATGATATAAATTAATTTAGTTGCATAGACACCAGCTGTGCCAGGTCATTTGGCCTGGGGACCCAGAACAGCTCTTGGCTGCTGCTGCTCCTACTAGAACAAGTGTGGCCATAAAGACCAGTCGGTGCCTGTATCACAAGCTCCCTTCTTTGCCCACACAGGAATTGTTTCAGCACTAAGATACTTCACTGGGACTGAATTAAAACCAAATGCACAAAACATGTCTTCGGAAGGCTGAAAAACATGGAAGTGGGGAAAGGGAAACCATATAAAAAGTGCCAATTCGAATTATAAAGTTAAAACTTACTCTAGACAAGTTACCTCAATCAGAATTTTAAAATGACAGCCCAAAAGATACACGTTATTTCAATTATTATTTTTTGCTTGTTGTGGTTTGGTTTTTGCTTGTTTTTCAGACTTTTCCACTTCTTCATGGAAAGCTCAAGATTTGTTGTTATTTCACAAGTATCACTGTGACTGCACCACATACTCCAAAGCTTTTTTCCCCCGACAAGAAGGTTTTTCACAATGCCAAAGGCCATTATACCAGAGTTTCTGCAAAAAGAAAGCTCCTTTAGGGGAGCCCTGTGCTCGCAGGGCCTTTCATGCCCTTTTCATGCCCTTGCAGTTTGCATCCCACAGCTGCAGCACAGTGAGCAGTATGTGGCAACTCCTGACCTTGGTCTGGGCAATTTAAAGGCAAAACTCACAATCACACATAGCTAAACAAAGATCCAGTGCTAAAAATGCTTTACAGCTGTATGTAAATCAAGTCTACAATGTGCATATTTCTCCAGCCTTGTACTTTGTTATTTCTGTCATAAAAACAAGAACAGAACATACATCTAGTGTGCTCTCAGTAATCTGCCACCCTAATGTTATGGAACAATAATTCACTTGGCCCTTACAAGAAAAGGTATTTCAATTTATTTCTTTGGCCTGAAATCCAACAGGGGTGACAGTACTGAAAGGTTTCATCTACATGCAGTTACATGTGTAAATGCTAACAGTTTTGTCTGCAATTGAGCATGAGTGATTAATTACAGGTGAAATTTGAGGGTATTGTTAGAAGTTTAGCTCATTATTTTCGGTGACTTGTTTTCTTTGTTGTAAATTATGCAGTCTTCAGACTTTGAATAGTTCATGCAAAGGCATAATGAGTGATGAATTTAAATAAAAATGCTTCAGTTCAAGGCAATGCAAATTTAAAGGTCTAATTGTGATCAACTTCAATTACTATAATCATCTCTCAGGCAGCAGAACTAAGCAGCATCCAATTTTTCAGAAAAATATGATCTTTCTCCCCGTTTAAGTACCTCACATCTATTAAATTTCTACCCCCTTAATAGTCCTTTTTTATTCACACACCATGGAACCTTTGATCTGAAGAGGGAAGATCTGTAATTAAAAGCAAATGAAAAATTTCCTGTAGCTGACAGATCTGACATTGAATGGCACTACACTTGAGGTCAGGAAAGCTATTAACTAAGATCACAGAATAACTGAGGTTGAAAAATGACCCTTAGGATTATCAACTAAATGCAAGCTGATTTAGAAGGAGGAATTCAGTGAAAACATGCTAACAAATTCAAGTTTTTTGACACAACTAAGAAATCAAGTTACTGAAGATTTTTACAAATTAAAGCACACAGTAGTCACTGTCCAAAACACATTGGGTTGTGATAGCATATTGTGAGTAGCAATCCTGCAGAGTATTGCAGCAGTTAACTGCCCAAGAGCTGTGAGTTAGAGCAATCCAAACAGGAGGAAATGAAGGCAGCAGCAGGAATTTTTACAGTGGACTGATCAAGAGTGTTGTATACCGGCAATATCACAAAGGTGATAGAGTTGAATGGATTTATGTGCCTTGAAGAAGTGGGAGGCAAGAGAGTACCAAATGTGTAACACCTCTGACAAACCTAATACGAGACTGGAATCTTGGAGAAAAAGAAAGGAGAAGAAAAGGAAGGGTTATGCCCCAGAGCCTTTCTCCCTTCACTGAGTATGTTTTCAATACAGTAAGTTGAACATACAAGTTTTTAAGGAGTGTAAACTTGGAAATAAGTTCAGAACAAAGTATTCCCCCAAGAAACATTTTATTAAAGCCAACAAGAGTCCTCGTATGGATAGTTCCCAGCTGGACTTCTGTCAGTCATGCTTCCTGTAGCCTACATCCTTTGGTCAGCTTGTATGTCTAGACTGCAAATCTGTCAGAGAAAAAAGAAGTTTCTTCTGTCATGTTGACACTTCCAATAAAGTGATCAGACTGCAGATATTGTCTCAGGAGGAGAAGAAAGGGGCACCTAGAAAAATATGTAAAAAAACCTTGGCCATCTGTGCAATGTTCAGCCAGACTAAAGCATGAGGACAATAAACTGTGTGAACTGGTACACACCAAAGAGTGTAAGAAGATAAACAAATGAAGAAAATTCAACAGTGTTGAAAGTGCAGAAATAATCTCCTATTTGCATATAGAAAGAGGAGATGACCTCAAAGAATCTGTGAAATTAGGGATAATTACCATTACCCTAATTTCCTCACCCACATGTGTGCTTAAACCCTGTAACACATGTCCAGGTTTGAATGAAAAAAAAAAAAAATTGTTGGCAGTACACTTAAATAAGAGGGAACAAAATAATTTTTTAGTGCTATGCTGAGGAAGGAGAGACTTCAGAGCTTACAGAAAGCAAACATTTGGCAGGATCCTCAGCTGCTTCCATTCACTTCAGTGGAATGATGACAACTCACAGCAACAGGCAGTATGTCCCAATATTTTACAGGCATTGAATAGTGTAACCAATAAACTGATACTAAACAAGATTATAGAGAAATAGATCTGCTACTAAATTCCACATTGCTTGGAAGGACATTGAGGTGCTGGAGCATGTCCAGAGAAGGGCAAGAGAGCTGCTGAAGGGTCTAGAGAGTAAATTATATGAGGAGCAACTGAGGGATCTGGGGGTGTTTAGCTTGGAGAAAAGGAGGTTCAGGGGTGACCTTATTGCTCTCTCCAACTGCCTGAAAAGAGGTTGTAGCCAGCTGGGGGTCGGCCTCTTCTCCCAGGTAACAAGTGACAGAACAAGACATAGCTTCAAGCTGCAACAGGGGAGGTTCAGGTTGGAAATGAGGAAGAATTTCTTCACTGAAGGGGTGGTTAAGGAATGAAACAGGCTGCCCAGGGAAGTGGTGGAGGCACCATCCCTGGAAGTGTTAAAGAAATAACTGGATGTGGCACTTAGTGCTATGGTTTAGTTGATATTGTAGTGTTCGGTCAAAGGTTGAACTTCATCATTTTGGAGGCTTTTTCCACTCTTAAGGATATGTACTCCACAATATTCATCATCAAACTATAAGACAGGAAAAAATAGACAAAATGCTGAAAACTACTCTCAAACTACCAAAAAAAAAAAAAAAAAAAAAAAAGAAAAAAAAGAAGAAAAGGTAGATGCAGAGTAANTTCACGTCACTTGGGTGTATCTGTACGATAGATTAGCATGTGAGCTGCCACAATCACACATCATCAAATGTCTTCAAGTCAGTGCTCTGACTCGCAACCCTGGTTAGAAAGAAAATACCATATAAAATAGAAACCAATGATCTCTGCCTCACAGCTGCTTGAGACAGTGCGAACAATAATGCTGACACCAAACCTAAGGAGTGTAATAAATACACTACTTTGGAATTTTATCTATCTGCCTCAACACCCCCAATTAACCCTCATCTCCCTAGTGCTGCAGGTTTAACACATGGAAATCAGAATAAAGCTGCAGATCCACTTGAAGTCCTAAAAGCATGAGCCTTGACTTCAAGAACAGGAACTGTTTGGCTGGGGACTTAACAGCTGGTCCTTGAACAACAACTGCACTGACACCAGAAAAAGCCCCACTGTTCATTCTCAAACTGGGCTGCATCTGGAGAGCCAAAAATAAAAATAACAACTGCAATTTAAGGTTATCATTCAACTAGCATTGATGCTTACTTTGTCAATCACCACAGGGACCAGATTCTCAAAAAATCCCCAAGGAATAAGAAAATCCTTAGTCCTCACCCTTGCTCTGATGCAAAGTATCTCCACTGTGCTGGTCAGGTCAATGGACTTCATTAATGTCAATCTTTCTGCATTCTTTTGATCTGATATTTGATGGAGACTACCACAGCTGAGCAACTGACAATAAGCACTACACAGATATGACCTTGCTAACCTGTCCTGAAGCTGATGTTTGATTCCCCCAGATTATTCCAGAAACTGCCATCACTTTTATAAAGGTTTTAAGAAGCCATTCCCATAAAAACTTTCAACGATTCTCAACAACCTTTAAAAACAACCTAGAAAAGCCTAAATCCAAGCAGAGAAACAAGGTAGACACCTACTCTGCTCAAGACATCATGTGAAATGTGGTATTCACTGTAAGCTCAACTAAACATTACACTTCTTAGTTATGGTAAGGCTTTTGGTTTTGGCCTTTCAAGTAACTACATCTGTTTGGTTCTTTTTTTTTTTGTTGCTCGTGCCCCCGTGAGTTGTACAGATATTCCAAGGAATTACATGGCTTTAGAATAAGGTAAAACTAACACCACTTCACATATTCATCTCTCTTAAAAGATCACACTGATTTTTATCTTCTTTATAATACACTGATTTTTACAACATTCTCTATCTTCCCTGCAATAAATAAATTAAAAGAAACTTAATTTACACTATGAACGATTATGAGATCTTAGCTTTTTGCCTTCTCTGCTCTTCTGCGTATCTAACTGATGACTGTGAACAAACCTGCCAATAAAAAATATTGACAGATCTTTGATTTACTGTTTTCAGTTAGTCTACAGAAAGGAAGAAAAATTAAAATCACTGAAGGAGAAAACAGCCTAAGTACGTTACAGCATCACACTCTCATTCTGAACACCAGACACCATTCAGCAAGCCAAGCCCAGATCCACGAAGAACTAGGCATTTCCGTCTATACTGTAATCTGCAATTCCTGCTCTGATGCTAGCCAGAGCCTGAATTCACTCCAATTTAACCCAGCTATTCCTGACATGCCCTAAATTTTGCTACCATGCCTCCTGTAAAACAGCACAAGCAACTAGATGCCATTGAGGCGAGCCAGGATCCAGAGATGTGAGAGGCAGGTCCTGACTTTATCACTCATTACAACGATAGAATCTGGACTACTACAAAATACAACTGTCAATGTCTGAATTCATAGCAAGCAGCTGTGCTGCTAAATGCCTGCTTATCACATGGTAGGGTAGGGGTTATAAAATGTCTTTTTGGGAGTAGAAAGCTTGAGTTCCAGCACTGAAAATGTCTGCTAAAAGGACTGTATGCTCTCAGTCTGTTTGGTCTACATTGCCTTCCTTCTTATTGTACAAATATAGTCGAATAGAAAATAATATAATTTTATCATCTATGTAAACTGAAAGAACAGAAATGAAAAGGCAACATTTCTGAGGAAAGAAAAAGGAATTACAGCAACTAGCAAATATTTGCATGATTAAAGCCTTATTTAATCATCAAAGTCAACCCCCTACTTTTCAGTGAAAGCAGCTCCATCCATTTGTTAATGCTGCTCACATACGCTGCTATAGTTTTAGATTTTATAACATGCTAAAACCTTGCTATGCACAGTTAAGAGTTTAAGTACAAATCCATTTTTATTCATTAGAAAGCTACAGAGCTGCAAGACTGAATACCTCTGCCAAGCAACAGCAGAGCACAAAAATTTCCCTATTCTCTGCTAATTAAATAAAGCAAGGAGCGATGGGTTTAATAATTGAGAATATCTATTTCACAAATAAATAAATATTTGCACTGAATATGTTATTTTAATGATCTCGCACTGGAGCATGTTTTGCCTTTTGGTGAAAGGATTAATTTTAGAATTATATTTAGTAAGTTATTTTAGAAAGCACAACTCAAGGTGCTAGCTATCTTGTTTGGGGCAACTTACTATCAATAAAAACAAATCAATAATCTAACTTTTATTAGTAGCATGTATTATAGCATCAATAAAAAATTAGAATAATTCCATTTTTTGCTTACATCAATTAACATCATGACTATATTTATAAGGCTGTAATGTGATATATTATGTAACTGAGTCGAAATGATCGAAGTACATATCATGAATTCAGGAAATGTGCAGTTCAGGTAGAGCCTAAACCCTCTTTAACCAGCAGCATAGTCTTAAGGTAGGCTAAATCTGAACACTTACACGCATTTGTGCAAGCATTTTCCAAGCCCTCAAACCCAGCCTGAGCTGCTAATTCCTGCCCACAAACCACAATGCTCCAAACAGTATTCCTGACTAGCCTGCTACAACTGTTTATGGAGCTTTGTTGTGAACAAGATCACTAAGACTAGAGGTCCATTGAAAGAAACAGAAGACAGAATGAAACCTAAGCAGCTTTATTTGTATATAGATTACTGAAACGTTTTTTTCCTAGTTCATTCCTGAGTTACATTAGCAAGTATCAGTGAGCAGCCAAGATTGAAAGCTCAAACTTATTCTGCTGTCAGACTAAAAGGATTTGTTATTGCAGTAATTTACAGTAAGCAAAGACTATGTGTGGGCTACCTAAATTGCCACTTACAAATACACTTGTAAATTGCTGCACTCCTTGGGTAAATATGGTGGTTTAACCATATTTAAAGGGAAAGGGTAGTATGGCAGGCTAGCTGGAGGCCCGCTGTCACTGGTGAAGAAACCTTTGAGATATTACTTGTCCAAAAAGCCCTAGCAGAAGGTTGTACAGAAAATGTAGCTTTGCTCAAGTCCAGAGAAGATGCCAGAGAGGGTCAACCCAGAGCCCAGTCCCTCCCACATCTGTATTACAGCTGTGGGCATTCCATACAATGCACATCAGTGTTTGCCAGAGCAGCAAGTTGACTGTGCACCACATTTCCGTAAACCAGGAAGGAGTCCTCATCCAAAAAAAAAACCCCAAAACAAAACAGAACAAGCAATTTGATCAAAGTTAGACAGATTCTTTTGCATTCTTCAAGCCATCTGCTGTTTCAGTTTATTTATTTTTTCAAATAGTGGGGGGCTTCCTACTGACCATACTCTTTCTTTAAAGATATTTACCTTTCAGTCTGCTACCCAAGTCCATGAGTCAAATGACAATGGACTTGTTTAATTTACCTAGTCATCCACATACCCTTGAAAAACAGGTATTTCTATTTCATCCATTAAAACCCAGGTTTTTAATGACTATAGCAAATGTGCTAATGTAAGTTAGATAAACAGCAATATCGTTATCATCATCATTTGTCCCATTTTTATTTTGATCAATGTGGTGAGGTTCCAGAGCACCACTTCAAGACAGGCTTTGCAGAACACATAAGTAAAGGAAGGCAAAGGCTTCTATCACTTCACATGTCCAATGCTCTGAATCTGAATGCTCATTTAAACAGACTGCCAAATATTAACAAATATATCCAGAATCTCTTCAGAAATCTGGACTCTTGTCCTAACACCTTCTGAATATCTGTTAATGTGCTTATGTCTAAAATCACATTATTAATAGCATCTTCTAGCTTGGCTCTCAGAAATATGGCCTGCACTACTTTCAGTTATTGCTTGAAAAATGTGTCCCTAAGTATTACAAAGAAGAATAAACTCTCTCCTAAGGAAAGCATATATTTTGTGTAACTGGAGTCTTATAAATCAAATCCAATTTATATTTGGAAGTAAGCAGAATGAGGGCTCTCTTACTTAATTTCTTCTTTTATGGAAAATTTAAAACATGGCCAAATTCACAGCTTGAATATTGTATTCATAGCACTTGACAAAAATATTTTTATATTTTGTTCATTGTAGACTAAAAATTAGCAAGGGATCTTATGTATCTCCTAATAATTGGTACAGAAATGAAGTCTGACACAAAATATTGAGACATTTCCCTTCTCCTTCCTTCTAAATCTATTTTTCATACACATACCACTGTTGTTTTCTCTCTCTCCAACACTGCCCATCTACATTTCTAGCTATTTTTGCTCTACACAAGCCTCACACTCACAGAATTGAGGGGCTAGCAGAGGAAATATGCAACAATAAGCAATCCTCAGAAAGGACAAAAGTTACAGAACATGCAAATCTTAACCTCAATTGCATTGCATGAAGCAAAATCTGGGATAATGTCTAATAAAAAAAAGAATCCTTTAGTAATTTATTTGGTCTGAAATACAAAACCCACTCAGTGCACAATAAATGTAACTAAACCAGCAAGTTCTTCAGTTGAAGTTAGCTGCATGTTTTACAAATACAATTCAGATGGCCCAGCTTTGAATATGTGGAGGTGGCAGAGCCACTCCCAGAGAGTTAAAGGGTATCACCTGTGATCCATGATGTTTAAACAAGGATATGCAGAAGCATGACAAGGTCACCACCACTCTAAATTTAACACAAGACAAAGCTCTCAATACTTAAAACTGAGCTTACCATAAAATAGTTCGCAATCCCAAACTAAAAGTCTTGATTAGTATTATGAGAATTACACTCATTCATACAACAAAAATTCTGTTTGGTGAAAGGCTACTAAGATTTACCTGAAACACATTGTCATGTCAACTAAGTTATATACATCAATAATAAAAATAATTGTGTGTACACACTTTTTCACAAGCTACAGATCTTCAAATGAATGCAGTTACATCTATGTCATTCAATACATCATCGCAGAACTGCGAGGTCAGAAGTACTTCATGTCCTTTTCAGACCAGGCTACATGTCTGAATGGAACCATGAGATGCACCTTTCCTTCCACAATCAGTCCCTGTTCATACAGCCTCCATGCACAAACCCAACTGCATGGTAGCCACAAGACCAGCATGTTACATGTGCACAAGTCAGGATACACAGCCATACTGTGCACTGAGTGACAAATGTTTTGTTTGTCAGCGTGAGGGATGCACCTCCATCAGAATGGAACCCAAGACCAGACTGTCCTGCTGAGCTGCACACACCACAGAGAAATGCCATATCTTCCAGGCCAGAACAGTCCAGAGCCAACTAAAAAGGCCAAAGAGGAAGGTTCATGAACCTGCAGAACAAGTGGATTCCCCCCCTCCATTATAACAGATGCATTACAACCTCCAATTTCCACAGTCATCCTTTGCTCATGAGTTCAGAGCATTTAAATAGGACAATCCAGTATCTGACAAACCTGGAGTCATTTTCAAAATACACCACATAACTAAAGGAACATCATATGAGGAAGTAGTTCAAGCATATAGACAAGCATAGAAAGCGGCTACATTTCATAGTGTAACGCTTAGGCAAAGCACACTGTGCACTAGCAGCAATTTTTCATTAGTAAAAATAACAGATGGATTAAGTTCTGGGAAGGAAATGAGAGGGGCTGATGGTATAAATTGCCCACATCAGTGATACAGACACAAGCATCCCTTTCATTTGATAAGGGTTTCTCCTCCAAACAGGACACTGTAGTTCTATACTGTTCCTATACTTCTTGCACAGCAGAAGTCAGCTGTTTTGAAGTGGGAGATGATGAAAATCAGATGGCTAGGTCCATTTGCTCAGCTCCAGAATTCTCCAAAATCTTTTGTTTTCTCTTAGGAAAAGGAAATACTCTGTTCTGGGAACCAGTTCTGAACATTTTGGATTTAGCCCCTTCAGTGATCAAAACAGTTAACTGGAATGAATTTCAGCTTCAACGATCAGAAGAATGAGATCGTGCTGGCAAGTAGAGGAATTCTTCAGTATCTGCTCTTCAGAAAAATTAGAAACATAGCAACTCCAAAAATAAGCGTATGTCCAACTTGGTATATACAGAATTTATACATCCATAATTTTCTGGAGGATTGAGGCCTCCCTGAATATTCAGACAGTACGTCTCTAATACTAAATCACTTTATCACATGTGCTGCTTTTAGATCAGCCCATTCCCTATTTCCTCATTACTTTTTTCTCAAACTAATGAATAAGACTATTTGAACCACAGTATTTAAACCATAAACAGACCAGATATTCTAATTAAACCAAAAGGATCTCTGCAGTTTTGTCACATCTATGTGCTAAATTTGCAGCCCATTAATTCCCATTGTTGTGTAATTACCTCCTTTTTCTGGAGAAGCTATAAAGACACATTAGAATAGCAAACTGCTGAATAATGAGATTCTGCTCTCAATTGCTTCCATCTTGCATGTATATTATTGGTACCTGTCCACAATGTTATTCTCAGCTGCCTTTATTGGAACTTTTCACCCCATGGCCAAAAAAGTAGCTTGTTTTTCTCCAACCACTGCCATGCCATTTCATCCCAAGCCCTGGTCCTATCCTTTCCCACACCTCCTCAGAGTGCCAGCTCTCCCTCACCAGCAGCTATACAGCGGACACATAGCAACAGTCTTTTAATTTAACTTTTTAAACAGTTTCTTGCTGAGACCTGGCTCCTGCTAAGCAACAGAAATTGGAATCACAACAACTGAAGTTTCACAACAGAGCAATTGTATTTCATCCACACAAGGGACCCTGGAGAGAACGCAGTAGAGAGATGGGGATATCTGGGCTACAGTGTATGCTCTTTCCACTGTGCACCACTGGTTTCCACTTTGCTTGTAAATACTCCAGCATATCTTATTCTCAAATCTCATTCTACCATACAGAATCAGAGCTTGTTTCCTAGTTTGTCTCGCCACATTACAATCTCGTTTTTTCCCCCTTCCTTTCCCAGTGAAGCTGCAGCTTTTGAAGGAACATTGTAAATATATAAAACTTCTAGCCTGGAGCAGAGTGACTGAATCTGTAGTGCAGGACCTTGTTACTGGAGACAATGGTCAGTGCCAGAGTCTAAAGATCTGAAGAGCAAGATGCAAGAACTGCACAGTCGACAAAACCACTCTCTTACCCTCTCCTTTCTTCTCCTCTACCACAAAGGGCTCAACAGAAGTGTAATACTTAAACAGGCTAATAACCAAAGGTCAGGGTTTTATTGTTTTCTCAAAACTCTTCTAAATGAACTGTCTTTACTTGTGTTAAATCCATAAATGTCCAACTTTTCTCCAAAGAAAACCCTTTGCCAAGAAAAGTCATGGCTACAAATCTTCTTCCCAGGAAGAATGTTATCGTAATTTTTTAATTTATGCCTTTTCAATTTAATGATGCATTTTATATTGTTAGACAAGGAGTTAAAAGCTCCTAGTACCTCCACTGAAATATTCAATTATTTCATAATTCCTTTACTTAGTGTCCCTTTGTTAATTTTCTGGACAAGATAAACAATACCAGTCTTTCTTTTCTCTTTCCCCATTTCTGAAACAGGAAACAATTGGCATCAGACACAGCTTGTGTTGGGAAGCTGGGCTAATGTATCTGCAGAGTCCCATCATACAGCACTAAGAAAATCCATCTCCTTAACAAGTATGGACCCAGCATTGATCAGCAATGTNGTGAAAGTTGAAAAGTCATGAAGCGATCTCTTAGAGGAGTGACCTCAACCAATCACAAAATATTCTCAGTTGGAAGGAACACACAAGAATCAGGTCCAAATCTTAAATGAATGGCCCATTCAGGGACCAAGCTCATGATCTTGGTGTCATCAGCACCATGCTCTGACCAACTGAGCTAATTTCAGCTGACCCTGAATAATGCACCAGAGTCCTCCATCAAGAGAGAAGATGGAATTGGTTGGTCTACCTTTATCACTGTTAGATCTGGCATCAACAGGCATCCCTGTGGCATACCTCCACAACAACTTCTGACATTTAGATTTACTACACCACAAAGTATAGAGCTTCCCTAATTGGCAGATTTTTCAAATTTGAAAATATACCATTTACTTTAGCATTTGAAGCCTTCAGTGTGCTAAGTGAAAGGTAGGAAGCAACAATGATGCACGGAGCAGGATAGAAATCAACTCATGGAAAAGATAAAGAACAAAATCTGACATTAGGGAATAATGGAACAACTCGTGTGGCCTAAAGCAAACACAGCACCTCTGCAGCTCAAATTAAC
>VZTR01003064.1:1214-29395 GCA_013400775.1 Chaetops frenatus
GCCACGGGCTGTTGCAAAGGGGAGAAGGCATCAGTTCCAAGATCTGGGACAAAACCTTGCACTCCGAGAAGGACAAGGATGCCCACACTGGTGCCCTGGAAGGGCCCGACTCTGCCAGTAACCTGGGCACCCAGCTGGTGGGAGAGGCAGCCTCTGAGCTGCCCAGTGCCTCTCCTGCCCTGGCTGGTGCTGCTGAGGACGAGGAGTCCAGCAAGCCTCTGGATCCCGAGCTGGAAAAGGGACAAGGTTCTCTTAGCGAGGACGTGCCATCAGCAGAGACAAACAAGTCTGTCCTTGACACGCACAGCCCTGAAGGTGGCAACCAGGCTCAGCTGGACCTGGTGCAGCCCATGAGCTCTGAGAAGATGAGCCAGGCTTTTCCTGACATGCAGGAATGTGGCCAGCAGCCAGAGGAGCAGGGGGACCTGGAGCCAGGCATGGCTGCGGAAGTGGAAGCAGCAGCTCGAGGACAAAGGGAAGACAGCCCAGTCTCTCTCCCTGCTTCCAACCCAGGCAGCAGTCAGGATAAGCTGGACAGCCCAGCAGAATGAGAATGTGAGCCAGGTTTTTCCTGACATGCAGGAATCTGACCAGGAGCCAGAGGAGCAGGAGTGTCGCTGTGGAGTCCAACAACACGAAATAGACTCCAATATATTCACCAAGGCAAAGAGAGAGTTTATTAAGAAATCACACTCCAATATAGAACATAGATTGTGGAAAACAAATTGTCATTGGGTAAAAGATATAAACAATTATCTTAACCAATTAGAGTGACTCTCATGTACAGCCTTGCAGGTGCAAGGTGCTATCTTCTTGTTTAACGTTTTTTGTGCATGTTGATGTTAAGCTGGTCTTGAGAACAGAGAGTTGTTTTAGATTCACTGCATGTGAACTTCTCACAAACACTGTTTCATGGTTTTCACATGTGGAAAACAAATTGTCATTGGGTAAAAGATATAAACAATTATCTTAACCAATTAGAGTGACTCTCATGTACAGCCTTGCAGGTGCAAGGTGCTATCTTCTTGTTTAACGTTTTTTGTGCATGTTGATGTTAAGCTGGTCTTGAGAACAGAGAGTTGTTTTAGATTCACTGCATGTGAACTTCTCACAAACACTGTTTCATGGTTTTCACAGATTTTCTCTGTTCCAATCCTGTTTCTGCCACGACAACAAAGAGCACATACAGGAACATATACATATACAGGGTTAGGTACCACACTCACACGAAGAGACCAAGAAACTTTGTGACCACTGGCTCCATACCTAACACACAAATGCTTAGATCAAATTTTTTTCCAACCCGCTCTGGTCAGATCTGTTATTATTTCAACTCTTTGTGCCCTACATTGAGCACCAATTTAGGCTGTTGTGGTTTACGAATAATATTCCCCAACTTAATACCCCCACTAAAAAAACACAAGCTGGTCCTCTCCCCCACCTCCAATGGAAGGCACAAAAAGGAGAGATCATTGGGTGAAATAAGAACAGTATACTGGAAACAGCAGTAACAGTGACAGTATTAATACCAAAAGTGTAGAAAAGTGAGGGTTATTCACATGCAAAAATACTCACCATGGACGGAGATAATGAAACAATGGCAGACGATGCTGCCAAGCTTTTACTACTGCAAGCTATGCCCTTCTTGGAAGCTAGAGACAGTCCCTTTCCCCCACCCCTGATACATGAGGTGACATCAACTCACATTGAGGACCTGGCCAAAATTAGTACAGAAGGTTTGAGAGAGAGATCAGAATTCTCCACTGCAGACAGTTTCATGGAATGACAAATTGAAACTGTCTGAGGAGCATCTTGGGGAAAGTTAGGGTCCATTCCTAGCTGAAATGAAAACACATAATTCATTGTAGCCAACATCCTTTCAACCAACTGAGTACCTGAGTCTGTTTTATAGGAATTTGATACTGTAAGGTTATCCATCAACCACAAACCTGACAAGAAACACCATTAAGCCTAATCTGCTATGAAAAGTATGAGTTTTTCTAAAGACTGCTGGCTCTGATGCAGAATCTTACTAAGGCTGTACTTCAACGAACTAAAAAATGCCACAATATAGAAGGTAGGACATCTGCAGCTCCCAGATACCACCGAATAAATCCCCAGACCCAACCTGAACCCCTCCTATGAGATCTGTTAAAGAATCACCCAGATGTGACCTTAAAAATAGTAATATACTAAGGTGAATCATTCACATATGATGAGATCACAAGTGGAAATTTAGTGTGTCTGGATTTATTCTCACACTCTTAAGAGTCAGTTCCTGTCTCCACCTTTCCCTAATCCTGGGCAGAAATAAGTCACAGTTTCTACAGGATTTTTGGGTACTCTTGCACATCATTCATGCTTCCTCTTCTATTGACTGTTCCAAATTGTAATGTTCAAGTCTAGTTATTCTCACTATGGTCTTGGGCAGTTTTCATATGACTGGTCCTTCATCTCTAAAATTAGCTGCTGTTTTAACTGTACCAAAAGAACTAAATGGTCCTTCCAGATGATGATGTAAGCATTTTAACATGTTGTTATAAAGATGGGCGTTTTGCATTGTGATCAGTCTCAGCAGACTATTTTCAAAGCTAACGAATTGTAGTTTTCAGTACACTCTACAACTCAGTAATAATTTCTGCATATAAAACACTGTATTTTGAAATTTGTTTTGGGAACTGACTGCTTTCTCTACAGCCTAGGTTTTTTATCTGTCACAATTACTGCAATCTAAACTTAACAAAAAAAGTGTATCAGGGAATTCTAACACACCTCTGTTTCAGAGGAGCACTCCAATTTCAGCATTGTGAGCCCTGAAACAACTGGTATGCATAAAAGTTTCATACTTCTCTCAATTAACAAGATCTTTTCCTAATACTATTAGCCTGAAGCCCATTTAGCTGCAAAACACTGCAATAGACCAACACAATGAAGCAAGGGCCAGCAAGGGCAAAAATGAGGGCAAAAGAGCCAAAAAGCAGGCTGGAGTCAGGGCAAAAAAGGACACCAAAAGGTTGTGATGCAATTACTTTTACACCCCCTGGCTCCTCCCGAAGTCTGCCTTCTGACAGGAGACCATTGGCCCAGGCCAGCCTTCTACTGCAGTCCATTGGTAGAGACCTTTCACCATCTCATTGGAGAACCTCTCTGGAGGGTACAGTGTCCTTGGTGTTCCCCTGCTGACTGCCTGTCCCATGTGAGACATGAAATGGTTGCCAGGCAAAGTCTCCCCAGAGACAAGGCTTTCTTCCGTCTTCTCCTGGTTGCCTCCTGCAAGTGATACATGTGCAACCCCTCCCCCCATCTGACAAACAGTGTTGAGAAGAAATCAAAATTAAATTGGCCCCTCATAGTTACCTTTTTTATTTTTCTTTTGATGTCAGAATTGTGGAAAATGACAGTCATATTCTGTTTCAAAATCTTGAAGCTGGGGAGGAACAATCCCAGGCACCGGCACGTGCTGGGACTGAACACTGGAAAGCATCTTGGCAGAGATACAGAGCCCTGTTGATCTCAGGCTGACCATGCATTATCATTCTTTCTCAGGAATGAGAGCTACACTCAGTTGAAAAATAAAAATATATCACAAGTTTGTTTTTTTCTGTGATAGTACTGGAAAGTATTACAGTGATGCAATTATCCTCAATAAAAAGACCAGATATCCAATCTACATAATGTGAATAAATGCTCCTGAAATCCAACTTGGCAAAATCATGAGTGATCACATGGAAAACCTTAGGTTTATGCATAATAATAACTCATAATCCAGAAGTACAAAAGCATATTGTTAAAACAGTGACCTTTAAGACACTTTATAGTTTCAAAGTATTTCAAAGTATTACAGTCTAGAATCTAATGCAAATCCTTACTCACACTGGGAAGATTATTTCCTCTGAATAATGCCAGGAGTCTTTGAAGAACCTTTTAAAGGACAGCTTCTGGAACATGGTCCTCTAGCAGTTGTATCTCAATGCGAAGGCTTATTTCAAGACTAATAAAACATCTGCAATTCTCTCCTAATTTTAACTGAATTATTTTCACAGTGCCTTTCTTAGGTACTGCCAAATACCTTGAAATGCACCATATCTCAGTATAAATATGTTAATATTTCCCCTGGGATCCAACAGCTAATTAGCAGAGTAAGTAATAAAAAACAGCTGGAAGTCTATATTGGATTTGAATGACAAAAAAAAATTTTGAAACACAACTTTCATCCAAAAATAATCTTTAAATAATAATCAGTATTTTGCTTACTACAGTCTACGAAATTCTACCAGAGCTGGTCTTGAGAGTGTATATTATGGTGCTCTTGAATGCTTTACACTAGTTTCATGATTTTGTCTGCAATTATTCCAAGAAAATATAGTCTCCTAGACTCTTTCTGATTCTAAATTAAATTAGTGATACATAGCATCATATTTTCTACTATGTGACATAATTTAGTTGGTTTGGACTCTCTTGTGACTTCTAAAGTTTTCAAATAATGGAAATCACAACAGCAAGTGTCACTTAGTTTCTTTCATAGGTATATTTCTGTGTGTGCCAACATACCTGTCCTACAAATACTACAGCATAAAGATACTGCACCAATGCCATTTCTGTTTCACCAACATATAATAAATTATATCTGAAAACTGCAGCATTCAGTATTTTTTAATTTTAAAAGATATATTTCAGAAGTCAAACAATAGAATTCAGTCATGTTAACTACAAATAAAGATTTAGAACTTACACATGAAGTTATTACCCCTGTGCACCACTGAATATATATTGCATAGCACACACTACCTGTATTAACACTGCATTATGGTGCATTGACAGAAAACATGCCAATGATTGGAAATTCAAGCAGACAGGAACAAACTTATTCCAAGCAAATTATATTATCTTTTCCCCTCTTATGTAGAATTATCGCAGGCAAGCAAAGGTTCTTTTCATTGATCTGCTTTTCATATTCATTTTCACAGAAAAGTACGTTCTTTCCTAGAAGTTAACAAATAGAGGAATAGACTACATATATTCATATATAAGAAAAGATCTTAATCCATTTTTTCCCCTGGGCAGATTTAGAGTAAAACATAATCCCTTTTTTATACTAAATAATATTGCATGTCCAGTGCCAAAACACACTTTAGAAGAAGAGGTCCCAAAACCAAGGTCCCAAGACAAAATTATTTTACTTTTGAATCACCCCAAACCGGGCCAAGAGACACTTCCAAGACAAAGTCCAAGAAGTGGGTATTTGGTTTATTCAGTGTGCCAGGTGTGTGGGGGATATCTCCTCTTAAAACGACACACCCCGGTACACAGCAGATTACAATATATGGCTACACTTTATGCACATTCAGTGTTTTCCTTAGAAAAGGTGTGATTATGCAAACTATTTCCTAGTACTCGTTATTATCATTAGTATATGTGAGGCGCAGGCGCAGTGCACCCTGGTGGTCTCACTGAGAGAAGATGGGAGGTGGGGCGGGAACAGAACTAGCCCTGGTCACAAAAGAGAACAACAAAAACCAGATCAAAGACCCCAAAAATTATATGGGATAATAAACCATCCCCAAGACACTGCTTTGGAAGGGCAACTGATGCTGTTGTGAGGAAGTATAGGTAAGCAGGAGAATTTACAGGGAGATATTCCAACAAGTATCTAAAATTTGTCATGTGTGATATGTTTCAGTTCTGAACCATCAGATCCCGTGCCTGAATAGTCATAGCATACGGTGATAGAGGAAGCTTGGTAGGCTGGAAGTTCACTTCCTCAGTGGAACACAGGTGGTGGATAATGACTGAAGTATAAAATTGTTAGTATAAGTTACATTGTAAATATCAGTCTGAATATCTGATCTGAAGAAGCATCTTTGGTATTAATGCAGTTCCCTCAAACAGAACCTTGTTGGGCTGCTTGAAGAAACACTATCAAATTAGCTAAAGGAAGCATAACAACTTCTCAGTGCTGAACAGTATTTTGTACAGTCATTGCATGGTGCTAAAAATCCTATCTATGGTACTCAAAGACAAAAATGTCTTATTTTTGCATGTCTGCATAATATCAAACATAGAAAGAATTCCTCATTCTGTTCTATGCATACATAAATTCAGAGGGTAAATTATTTGCATATTGAGGACTGCAGAAGAATAGAAAGAATGGGGTTTTTACAATGTGAAAAATATAAATGAGTTGACACAGTGCAACTTACAGTTTCAGGAAGCTTGCTTCTAAATGAAGGTATTTCACTGATACAGTCTTCTTCCCTTTTGTCTTCTGAAAATGAAAGGGTTTAAATCACTGTGCTTTGGCATACTTGGGCAAGAATAAGATACATTGTAGCGAATATAGAAGTTAGCAGATTTTAGCCACTAGCTTAAGACACAGGATGGAACTTGGCAAGAAATAGGGAACAAAAGTTGCAAAAATGAGGGACAGAGCTTGCTGAAACCAGTGAGAAAATCGCTGAAACAGCTGGCAAGAGACTGCGCATGCCTAGAGGAGAAAGGTGAACAGTGCACCACAATGAAGACGTCCAGCCTTCATCAGGAAACCACCGAGGAAGTGAGACCACCAGGTGGAATTGGAATTCCTGCTTGGAATACTGAAGACTTTAGCATAATAGCATAGACTGTAAAATCTCACCCTCACGAGACTGATGGCGTTTTGCAATAAATAACTTTACAACGAGCAGCAAGACTCTCTCATCACTCTGATGGAATGACCCATTTAAACCTCGACAGGATCTGACACCATCTTGTCCCTTTGTCCTACCAACCCAAAGCCATCCCACCAGGGCCTAGTATTGGGAACAGGTATTTCTGGCATTTCAGGTCTCTGTTCCAGTGAGGTTGCAGGATTTAGCAGTTTGATATCAAGTAGTCATTTACCTTTTTTTTCCCTCTGCCTGTTGGTGTTCTGTTTATTGTTAAACTGTTATTTTTTCCACTTTTGTCTATTATTATTCACTCCTTGTTGGTGGAAAGGGATTGTTGGAACCCTTAAAGGGAAACAACTTCATTCCAGAGTATTCTCCTTTAATTGTCTCAAACCAAGACAATTTCACAAGGCATATTTCTTGACTGTATTGAAATTATTCCCTTGGGTTTTGGTATTTCTGTAGCCGAGATGAACTGCAAAAAATATAGTTATAATTTTTAGATATACTAATCTCTTACATGACAAAAAATACATGTAAATATGGAATTATTCTTGGATGATGGTAATGTGTAGGAAAACAGAATACATACTTATGGTTTTTAACTCCTCTGATATCTGTTAATTTTTCTTCATTTCACTTACCAGAAAACCATGTAGGTAGATAACAAGAAAGTCTCTTCCAAATGATGCAACCATACCAAAATAAGGCAGGGGAAAATGGTTTCATAGAGTCTACGTTTTTCCTGTAGGGCTAATTACCTCTATGAAGAGCTAAATAACAGCTGCTTCTCCAAAGGCAAAGTGAAAGCTCATGTCTAACTTGAGACAGACGGAAGGTTCTATTGGGTTGCCAAGCTCAAGCCACAATGACAAGCTCACAAGTTCACTGAAAACTCATAAGAAGTTTTGTTTTTAAAATTCAGACTCATATATGACCCAAATATATGAAGACTGAGTTCTGAAGTTGTACAACTGATCAGAGATCTTTCATGAATATGCAATTTCATCTCAAAATTTATGAGGCTTTTTGCATATTTCTTTTCCATGCTACCTTGGGCTTAACATACAGAAAAAGATCTTGTTCTCTATTTCTTATGTTCTGCCTTTAGAGTAATTCAAGAAGTGAAATAAAAAATATAAAGGAATGGGTATACATATCAGTTAGTCAAACTGAATTTTAAAGTTTCAGAGTTCAGATCATGTTTGGGCTGAGAGTAAGGATGAGAGTTTGTGTGCAATGCAAGCAATCTAACCATGACTATCTTGCCACTTACATAATTTGTTTTCTATTTCACTTAACTGTTTTCTTTAATGCAGTTCTCACACAGACTTTCATGGGGAATGTCTGACACTTGTAGATAATTTCAGGTCCATTAGGAGTCTTAAATTATGATCAGTCAAGTGAAAATACACTGTCTGCAATTCCAGAATTTTCCTGCATATTATTTACTGTTTGTTTCATGTTTAGTGCTGAGTAACTGTACCAGAAAGAATAGGGAAGGGAACTGTTGGGGAAATTTAATGGTACCCCTTGAAGAAAATTACACACACGTTTGTGCTGAAATAAAAAATTTTAATGAACATTGCATTGAGCAGAATCCTGCTACAATACGCAGTTCTACACATAGTCTGCAAAGATGTGTCACAAGTATATTTCCTATACAGATTTGCACCAGCACAAATCCAGAGTGCAGCTGTATGGGACAAGTCAGCTCTGAATTCATCCTCCATCCCAATTCTGTTGCCCAAAGGTGACTGTTGGCTTGGACCCTAAATGCTCAGATTCCAAGATGATCTACAAGACAATGGAGGACAACTTCACTCTTTGGCAAGGAGTCTGTTATATCTCTGGCATTCCTGCTTTCATCCACTTTAACTCCTTTTAGCCAGACCTCCTTGCCCTCCCTCTATGCAAAATCATTCTTCTGTCAGAAATTATCACAGCTGAGCAGTTACAAATAGAATTTCTTTGTAAGAAGTAAATGCTAACTGAGGTATTATCCTGAAGTGAATATATTGTGCACTTCTAGGCTAAAATCCATCTCTCCCTCTCTCACCCACTCTTTCCTTACTTCCCCAGTTTCCATCATCCTCCAGTGCCTCCAACCAAACAGGAATTTACATTGATTTGCAAGCGTTTTACTTCTATCCATTTTCCACAAGAGGTGGAAAAGTAAGTGAGTAAGCCTCACTTCTGGCTGTGGAAAGCTCACTTGCTTTCCACGTAAGGGGTTAACCTAATGTGCTTGGTATGTTTTTTTCCCAAGAGGGTGTTCAAGCACTGAGAATATACAGATAAAAATTTCACACACCTCTCAGTCTGACTGCTGTGGATCATGGGCTACAATGTTCAATTCATGCCCAGACAGGTGCTGAATGGTGGCAGGTTTTTAGGCCACAGAAATGTTTTCCTGGGCACTTAGCCCCACATTACTAATTCCATCCAGCATGCTTTCATTTGGGACAGAACAATAACACATTGCACCAAGAGGCCAGCCAGTCAGCCATGAAAGGCTGGCATTTACTAGAAAAACAAAATAGCTTTATCACATAATCCTACTCCTAGATCCAGAACAGGGAGGCAGGGGTTAGAAATCTTCTAGCTGCATTTTTTTTTGTCTAGATTTTTCTGACTAGAGAACTGGCTCAGGTATCTGGTGGGGGACAATCAGTGCTATTTCATTCTATCAGCACATAAACTTTGCAACATCAAGTCTGTTGAAGCAAGATGCCAAAGCAACATTCACTGTAGCGAGCCTGCCAAATACTAGCCAGGTGTTGGTAGTACGGTTGCCCACTTTCTGTTGTGAAGGCAGTGTGCACATTCAAAACAGGTTGTTAACAATTATCCAATTATTGGATTCACCAAAATGGAAGTTGCCCTTTGGCTAAGTCCATGTACATTAATCTTATATGTGCTAAGAGTTGTGCTTTAAAAAAATACGTCCTCTAGTCCACAGCGAAACAGACTATTTAATCACTGTCTGAGTCATGACTAAAGAATCACAGAATGGGTAAGGTAGGAAGGAATCATGGCAGGTCATCTAGTCCAACTTCCCTGCTCATGTAGGGTACCCTAGAGCATGATACTCAGGATTGTGTCCAGATGGTTTTTGAATATTGTCAGGGAAGTAGACTGCACAACCTCTCTGGGCAACCTGTTCCAATGCTTGGTCACCCTCACAGTAAAGAAGTTCTCCCTCATGTTCAGATAAAACTTCCTGTGCATCAGTTTCTGCCCATTGTCTCTCACCCTTCTCACCACTGAGAACTGCCTGCCTTCATCCTCTTGACACCCTCCCTTCAAATACTTCAGATACTTATAGATATTGATAAGGTTCCCTCTCAGTCATCTATCCTCCAGGCTAAACAGGCCCAGCTCCTTCAGCCTTTTTTCATAAGTGAGATGTTCCAGTGCCCTCATATTCTTCGTTGACTTCCTCTGGACTTGCTCCAGGATCTCATTGTCTGTCTTGTCCTGAAGAACCCAGAACCAGACACAGCACTCCAGATGTGGCCTCACCAGGGCTGAGTAGAGGGGCAGGGTCACCTCCTTTGACCTGCTGTCAATGCTCTTCCTAATGCACCCCAGGATACCATTGGCCTTCTTGGCCACAAGGGTACGGTGCTGGCTCCTGCTGTCAACCAGAACCCACGGGTCCTTCTCCACAGAGCTGCTTTCCAGAAGGTCAGCCCACAACCTGTATTGGTGCATGGGATTATCCTTTCCCAGATGCAGGATACCACACTGGCCTTCACTGTGTTTCAGAATTCCACTGCCCATCTCTCCATGCTGTTGAGGTCCTTCTTAATGGCTGCCCAGAACTCTGGGTATTGGCCAGTCCTCCAAGTTTTGTCATCAGCGCAGTTGCTGGGGAAGCTCTCTACCTCTTCAACCAAGCCTTTGATGACTAAGTTAAATACTGGAGCTAGTACTGGAGCCCTGAGGAGCACTGCTAGCTAAAGGCGTCCAACCAGGCTTTGTGCCACTGATCACAACACTATGAGATCTGCTGTTCAGTCAGTTCTCAATACTGTACACTGTACACTCACCTAACACCCACTCCCCTTGAGGATATCATGAGAGACAGTGTCAATAGCCAAAATCCAGGTAGACAACTACTGCTCTCCCTCAGCTATCCAGCCACTTGTCCCATTGTAGTAAGCAATCACATTGGTTAGGCATTATTTCCCTTTGGTGAATCCATCCTGACTAATCAGCTTCTTGTCTTCCACCTGCAGGGATTGAGGTGAGGCTGACTGGACTGTAGTTCCCTGAGTCCTCCTTCCTGCCATTTTTGAAGATTGGAGTGACACCTGCTGTCTTCAGGTCCTCAGGTACCTCTCCAGACTGCCACAACCTTTCAAAAATGATTGAGAGTAGCCTAGCAATGATGTCCACAAGTTCACTCAACACGGGTGGGTGCATCCGATCAGGGCCCATGGGCTTATGGATGTCAAGTTTGAGTAAATGGTTTCTAATCCAATTGTCCTCAACCAAGGGAAAGTCCACCTTCCTCTAGACTTTCTCCCTGGTCCTTTGGGTCAGGGTTTCCTGAGGGCTGGTGCTGGCAGAGAAGACTGAAGCAAAGAAAGTGTTCAGTATGTCAGTCTCACAACAATGACATCCTTGCCAGTCTGCCATTTAATTCTAATCCATGAATTTTCAAATTGCTCATCATACTCCCGGAGGATAATCATCCTCCCCAAGAGTAATATCAAAATTTCCATTTCCTTGTCCTGCATTTAGTAGTATGCTTCCTTTCCTGTTTGTGAGGAATTTTCCATTGAAGTCACATTAACATGCAAATACTATGTCCCTCCTGCACACAATTGTACCTCTGGATAAGACAGAACTCCTGGGAACAGAATTGGAAACAAATACAATCCTGAAGTCTCATTCTCAGTGTGAAGACTATGCAGCAGAGTCGCCACTAAAGGCTGCTGAATTTAACCTTCATGACAAAGGCATTGGCCTAATTGAAGGAAAAGACTTCTCTGCTCTTCATGTAAGAAAGCAATTCAATTACTTGTGAGAGTAAACATCACCTACTCCTGGTCAAAAAGACACATCCATGATAGAATTTCAGAAAACTCAGACAAGATAGACATCATGTCTGAAACAAAAGCACAGAGTTTCTATTCTGTGGTGTTGCCAGAGCTGACAGCATGCATTCAGAAACTCATTAAGCCTGACTAATTGTATGCCAGGGTGCAAAAAACAGCATTAAGTTTTAACAACTCAGACACTTTCAAAAAAGAACACTTCAAAATTTTAGACTACTCATTCACAACTTTCCAGTGACAGAAAAGCAATTAAATTTAGAGTTGAAGATTCTCGATCATGCACAGCAGGATTTTCATTAACAAATTAAATTAAAATCAAAATGCTAAAGAACAAACTGCACTGTAACCTGTTATCTGTAGTCTACAGGAAGAAAACAGACTAAAAGTGTGGGAAGGAAATGTAAAACATCTTTTGTGCTTAGCATGATTAGAGAGGCACTAGGAATGAAATTAAGACTTGAATTGTCTTGAAAATTTATAAAACTGAAGGAATGCGAACTGGTACTATTCTGTCTCTCAGATTCACGTCAAAAAGGAACAAAAAGCACAATGCTGCCACTCACTTGGCAAGCAATACTGATTTTACAATATCCAGTGAATTACAGTAGTGACCCAAAATCTTGCTCACATCCTCTGTCACCTTTCATCCCACCAGAGTAGTGACATTTGCTAAAACCTTTCAAAGCCTGCATGTTTCATTCTGTTTTTTTCAAACTAGTGGCAGCACAGCTCCAACTTGTTACTGCAGAGTACTTCTTTTTGACATGGTTTTCATATTGACTTAACCTACTGAATTCTTTGCTTCACTTATGCAAAAAATATTTACAACAGGACAAAACAGTACCTTCTAAGTGTTGCAAAAACAATTGTCTGACTAACAAACATAGCATAACTGATTGGAAATTAAAATAACAGGCTGAATACACTCCACTCATGGGAGTCTTTTCCAGTCCTAGCATCAATATAAATGCCAGCCTCCCTTTCTTCTGTCCTCATCCTACCCCACAAAAAAGAATCTGATCAAATATGGACTAGAAAATATAAATGTCCCATAAGTGTACTGAGTCCATGTGAGAGACTGGAAAGATTGATGTCTTTTTGAGACATTTTGAGATGCATGTGGGGGGAGGAAGGGACAGGTCAGGCCTTGCCCTGGTGAGGCAGTTATCTGCCCTCTACACCCCCACCCCTATAGCCTAAATCCCAGCCTGGCAGTGGCTGCCAGCCCCTGGCACACTGGAGGCAATGCTCCACACCTGACTCTGGTGCCCCGAATCCAGCTTCTAAGTGGCCAAATGACCAGAATTCCCATGTGGGGGAAGGGCACAGGAAGGCCAAGGGATATTTAAGGCTGAATGTGTGGTTAGCACATCTTGACCCTATCTCCTCTAGGAATTTCTATTAGCTGAACCATGAGTAGCTATATTTTGGGTTTTTTATATTTTTTCTGTGTTTCTTCTTCTTTTAATTCCCCCTTCCTGGAATTTTTGAGTAACTTAAAATCGAACCAGGCTTTACATTTGCTAAGTTGAATGGGCAAAGCTAATGCTTTGAGATGCATTTTTTGTTGATTGAATGTTGCACTAAACCTTTTACCAAAGTTTCCTTGATTTTCTATAGTTACTGGTAATGTTTTTCTTGTTGTTTTGACTTCTTGAGAATATCTTGTCAGTATTTCTTTCATGAGTCTAACTCAGAGTACATGAATAATTGTAAGCTCTTTTAAAAGTTTCATCAGGTGAGTTTTTTGGGGCCTTATAGCCCATAACCACTTTCTGTAGCTAACTATGAAACCACCAAATGTTTCTGACTCTTTGCTGGCTGAAAAACCTCATCTTGAATCAAGAGCCATTTTATTTTTGTCTTGTACACAATTAGTATCCAGGTTAGTCTTCCCTGTAGCAAATGCCCATCTCCATGGTCATGCTAATAGAGAAAAAACAAAGAAGAACTTGGTGAGCAGCCCTGCAGCATTGTCTGCTTAACACAACACAGCTTCTCTTCATTTAAAAGGCCTTTTAGAAGAGGAACAGGGAGCATACATGAAAGAAGGAATTAACAGTGTCTTTAGGAGGTTATATAGAATCATAGAATCATTTAGTTTGAATAAGACCTATAAGATCCTCAAGTCCAACTCTAAACCATGCCCCTAAGTACCATATCTACAATTCTTTTTAATACCTCTAGGAATGGTGACTCAACCACTTCCCTGAACAACTTGTTCCAATGCTTGATAACCTGTGATAAGAAGAAATTTTTCCTAATATCCATTCTAAAATTCCCCTGAAGCAACTTGAAGCCCTTTCCTCTTGTCCTGTCACTTGATTCCTGGGAGAAGACACAAGACTCCAACCTGTCTACAAGCCTTTCAGCCAGTTGTAGAGAGTAATAGGGTCTGCCCTGAAACTCCTCTTCCTCCAGCCTAAACAACCCCAAGCTCCCTCAGGCACTCCTCATTAGACTTGTGCTCCAAAACCTTCACCAGCTCCATTGCCCTTCTCTGGAGACCCTGATGCCTTGGATTTTAACTTTCACATTTTTAAATCCTGTAGTACTTAGCGTGTAACTCTGAAGTGTCCTGGAACCTGTTAGCTGCTGTTCTCTCACGTTAAGATAGACATAACAAAGCCTCTCCGGGCCTGCTCTCTGTTGGGATAGGTTGGTTTCAAATCCACACAGAGCTGACAGCCAACCATGCCTTACCAAGGATGCAGCATTCTCATTGCTCAGAGAAGCTGGCTGGCATCATAAACCAGCCTGTGGCTGACCCTGAACCGGGAGATTTGAGTTGTCTATAAAAGAGAGCTGATCCGAATAAACGAAGGTTGTTTCTGCACTAACATGCAGTCTGTGTGTGGTGCTTTTATATCCTGTCTTCCCTGAGCCACTGAGATCCACAAACAGAGCTTACACCAGCTCTCCAAGGGCACCCAGACTGTCCTAGGCCCAAAATGTGTAAACCGACATCTTGAGAAGGGGGGTAAGCTGGGGGGAAATTATATCATTAGCTAAAGTTTTAATTGGTGAATTTATGCTGATATGCAAATAGACCAAAACCTATAACAGTGTTAAGAACTCATGACTCGTTGTCCATCTTGGGGGGTCCATCTTGGGATCCAGTGTGAGCAGCCTCGAGCTCCCCAGGGTGTGTCTAGTCTCTGTTTCTAGGTAGCCACTTCAGGCATCAACCCTACAGCACTTCACTGTCTTTCTTGTAGCGATGGATCCAAAAATGAACACCAGATTCGAGGTGCATCCTCACCAGTGCCAAGTACTGGGGTACAATCACTGCCGGTCCTGCTGGCCACACTACTGCTGACATAGGCCAGGATACCATTGGCCTTCTTGGATACCTGCTGCTGCATGTTCAGCTGCTGTCAACCAGCACCCCCAAGTCATTTTCTGATGGGAAACTTTCCAACCACTCTGTAGTGCTGCATGGGCTTGTTGTGACCCAAATGCAGGACCTGGATATTTTCCTATACTTTGTTCACACCATTCTTCATATACTATACAATACATACACTATATACAACTTAGCTTGTCAGAACTACTAAATCATAGAGATGGGGCAACTAGGAGGCAATGCAAAAATCTTTATTTTATCAGTCTCATGATGGAAGGGTGAGACAACAAAGTGTTAAATCCACGCCATAGCACTAGAAGCCGAAGTTGCAAAAGTTACACTTCCTTAAATAAACTTTTTAGCCAATTAGCATTTGGCAAGCAGTTTGTTAGCATCTTTAAGAACCAATTACCATTTGCATTATCCCACATGGGCCTTATTACAATGTGACTTTCACAATTCATTTTCACAATGCTCCATAACCTTGTACTAATTTTCTACATAAGGTTATATTGCAACATTTGAAGATTTTCACTAACTTCACCAAATGCTGAGTGCATGTTTTGTTTGTTAAGGCACCTATGTTTTAGCTTAAAAAGCTTTTGTTTAAACTACAGACTCTTCTTTGTGTTTTGTATCTCTGCTGTTTCTGCTTTTGGCCCATGACCAATCTGTTCCCAGAGTTGAAGCTCAAACTTCAATTCCTGTTCAATGACATCTCTATCCCATAGTTTTCCCACGTCTGCATGTTTCCTCTCAACGTTAGCATACAGATGAGCAGAATTATATGGATTTTCAATCTGACTTTGAGAATTCTCTACAAACCCACTCCTCACATCAGCTTTTAGCTCAGCCAGGTATATTGCAAAAATATAGGTCCAAGTAATAGAATTTACACCCAAATTTCACATTTTCTAATTTGCATGCTGGGATTTGAGACTACTTTTATCCAGAAAACTATAACTTAATATGAAGCCACTTTTCAGATTAACTAAAAAAACCCCAAATCACTGGGTCACATCAACTCCAGATGATTTGTAACCACTAAGAGCCAGAAAAAGATTTGGTTCAGAAAGTTCTTGCAAGCAGCCCCAAGGGCCAGAGAAAAGTTCAAAAGAGCTGAAAGAAATGGGAAGGTTAGCTGATAGTTTTTAAGACATTCAGCAAGACCAAATGGTTGGATTTAAGGCTCAAAATGCAAATAAATTATTTTCTATTTAAAAGATAAAGATTGGAAGAAAACTTTATACAGACATTTGGGTTCTACTATATCTTTTATGATTCAATGTCATTCTGAGATCTTGCGACAGCAGTATTCATAATACAGATTGTATCATGATTTCCAACAGCCTAACTAGCAAATTCTCCATATGACTTCTCTAAAACTTTTCTTTCAGAAACAGAAATTAACCCCACTCTGCCCTACATGTAGTTTCCATTAAACAGCTTTTTTAAATCCTGGAAGAATATAAACATCTTAAGACTAGTTCTTCCAGCCTCCTGAACTCAAGGCAGCTGATTTCTCCTGCTAATTTTATTAAATCATTATTAAAAGGGAAAAGAATCTTTATTATTCTTCCTCTGAAAGCAATAATTTTGCAATGAAACATCAATGCCTGAAGGTGAAATGCTAGGAGGGCACCAGGCAATTTTTTTATGTTGGTAGAAGAAGCCCCATTTTCTCTTCATCCCTTCTCAACCCTAAATAGGCAGTGAATGGTCTAAGAAAAATGACAAACAGAAAAGAACAACAGCAAAGGCTGCTGAGCAGGGTAGGTTCTTCTTTTTTGCAACAAATTTTGAGTCTTGAATTGTGTTCTCTACTTAAGCAGAAAAAAAAAAAGAAACTTTGAGTGTTTTCACAAAAGAGAATTGCATCAAATATTTATGTTACGGCAAAATAGCAATCTTTGATGAAAGCTCATTTTGCCAGAAATATCTCTCTTGGCTTAATATGAATTGGTGTTGGCAGTAAGGAAAAAAACCCAATAAATTCTTTTCTTCAGGAACAAGCAAGGAACACAGCAGAACTTCACTATCTCAATCATAAAATTCACCTCTCAGGGTTTCTTCAGGGAACTGTAACTAATAGAGGAATTAAATAATCCATTTAATTCCACATATGCAAAATTTATACATTATCCAAATGAAGACATTATAATTTTATCGTTTATGTCCCAAATATTTACATTTGTAAGACTTTGGTCTCACAGGCACCTATGATTCTCACAAAAGTGCATCAATGAGTAAATCTGGGTTATTTAATTGGTCAAAAATGTCAGTCAAATTTGCAGTTACTTCCCTAAGTCTTAAAAAAAATCTTAATTTCTTTCAGTGTTGGAATACACAATGATTTAACCCCAATGTGTAAAAATATCCTGTTTGCAAAACATATCTTCTCTTAAAACAAAGAATAAGAACTATTCAATCCTGATCAGATTGCATGTGCACACATCATTTTAAAAGACAAATATGTAAAGCAATAGAACAGTATTTCATAAAAAATTATTTGTCATTTCAACTTGAAATAAACAGAGCCACACCTGCTACTTTATTACATAACTAAGTTTACTCAGGTTCCAGTGAAAAATTACAGATACCCTGGCAGGCTCTCTAATTCAATGTACCTCTAAGGAAAGACAGAGAGATCACTCCACATGAGGAAAAGATGCATAAGGACTACCAAATAATTTAGGAAAATATATTATTTCAGAATTTAGTTAAATTTACATTAGAATAAGGAAAAATTAAATCAAATGTAGCATGCTTACATTTTGTAGAGCTATTTTGTATTAATTTAATTGCAAATAAGAAATTAAGTCTTCCTACAGAAAAGTAGCAAGGCTATATAATTTATTCACAATAGCTTCCTGAATAAAATGCAAGTTTTTATTCCCAAAGATATCTATGAGCTCAAATAGCAACATGTCCTCATAAAGTTCCTAGACTTTATATGTGGAAGAAACGTCAAGACATAATTCCATCATTCGTAGTCTGATAGCATGAGGCCTTATATGTGACCACTTTTGCATTAGGACATGCACTATCTATGTGTAAGCAAGCAGAATATACATCAGGAGTTTCTTTTCTGCAGATACTTTACAATGAACTGAGCATGGAAGAGTGCTAAATTCAACTGTAACAGAAATTTCTCAAGTATTCCCAAAGAAGATCAATTCATGTATTGGAATACAGGAGTTCTGCCTCTCAGTCTCTTCAGCAGCTACTGCTGCATCTCAGTTGTGATACCTTGAGTCTCCACATGCACTATCTTGTCTTTAGTTTGTTGTCTAGTTGAGGAGCCTCTACCAACTACATCTTGTATACAGAGCCTCAGGAGCAGGAAAAGTTACAAATGTTTTCCTGTTGCCCTTAAATTCTTCTCTTTCTGGCATATGCAATTTGAAGTTTTAGTCTTTGTGACTGAAAGAAACTTGCTAAATCTCTAACCACTAGAAACACACTGTTGAAATTACAAGATGCAGTTTTTTCCAATAGTAAACACAAGAATTCAGTTAATATAACTGAAGGCACAGAGTGGAGTAACGGGAAACTAAAACAACATGGAAACTAATCTGCTATTACTTAATGGATTTGTGCTTGCAAATTACCTTGGGCAAGATGTTTAAGGTTAGTTAATAATATAAAAATGCATGCACTTCTATTTACAAATGTCTTTTAACATATTACATATATGATTTCCACTGAAATTAGGTGAATCGAAATCCTAACCTTGTTTGGTATTTCTGAATCACATACACAACCAGCTAGTGCACACCACTTTTGAAAATATGACCATAGAGAATAGTTTGAATACCCCTTTGGCTCCTTAAATCAACACCTGCTTAATTAATCCTCTACTTAGCCTTTGCTTCAAAAAAGTACAACAAATCCAAGTATCTTTAGTATTCTGCATTTCCAGCTTCAAATTGGAAGAATGTACAAAAAGAAAAGCTTACTTAGCAAATTTCTGACACCTTTTCAATTATTATACTACTTATTTCATATGCCTCTGTTTAGGGTGCATGCAATTTTTCTTCCTGGAGAAAACTGCTGAGTCAAACATTTTTTCTTGGATGACAGGAAAAATGTTTTATATAGGCTTTCTCATTAGCTTTAATTTCCTTGTTATGCCAAAGAAACTCTCTGAAGTTCTACTTTATGGTTTGGAAAGACATGCAATTAAGACTAAGCATTTATTTATTATTTTTTCAGTGCCATTAAGCTAATTATTACTCAAATCTCAAGTTGAGTTAAAGTTATTCAGAATTCAATTTCAATTAGTACCGGAGTAATTATTCTTATTCATAGACTATCTATTGAGCAGTGAGTAGATATGAAAATATTTTATGGGAAGTGGCTTCCTTTCAGGTTATGATCTTAATGTTTTGTTTGAAAGTGCAGTCACAATCCAAATGGGTCTCTCCAGTTTATAGCACAGTCTACTCTGTGATTTAAACTTTATTTCATGAACTCATTAAGAAACACAGCAACCAAACATGATAAACAGGGGCTCAATTCCTTTTTTTCAGAGTAGTATATCACATGAATTCATTTATTCATTTATTCATTTCAAGTAATAGAGTTTCATAACCTTTAACCCATAACCCTTAAGATCATGGACTTATGTGGAAAAAAACAAAAGGAATTATTTACCTAGCTAAGGGTGAGAATGTTCATTCTTCCATCTTTGTCACAATGCACATGTCCTCTTGGTGACACTGGGAACCACAAAAGCCTCAGGAGTCTAGCTGCTGTTAGAACCACTTCAAAAGGTTTCTGGGCTAGTTGACATTTTATACCTTTCAGTTTAGAGGACTGGTATCTACCATTTCCATAAGTTAGTGGATTCTGATGACACTGTCAGGGAAAACATAATTTCCAGAGGAGACAACAATTTTGCAGGAGACAATTGCTGCACAATGGCCCTGTCACTCTTTCTGGCCACCCGTCCTGCCTACATGATGCTCCTGCTTTGACCTAGTGGCACAGTTCCCAGTATCCATCAAGACTTGGCATCAGCTAGCTTAGCCAAAATCTAAACAGTAGTTGAGTAAAAATTCACAAAAGCTCAATAGGCCATTTTGGTGTTTAGGCGACTCAGTCTTTGGAGGGGGGAGAATAAGTCAACTAACAATAACTTATCATCAGACAGAAAAACCGTCACAAATAGGAAATGTGTCAAAAAGATGGTACAGTTGAACTTAAAAGTTCTGTATCTTACTTTGCCTTCTTATTGGGGCTAAAGGCTAAAACGAACCTAATCCTTTACCAGGGATGAGGAAGGGGTTGGAATGGTATTCAATCCATATTTTGAGTCATTGCTTCAGAAGCTATAATTCTTATAAATTCCAGAGAAGAACCTTACATGGATGTACTTTCAGATTTCCAGTTTTAATTTAGCAGCTTTGAAGTATAGATCAGTTTTTCTTGAAATTAAAAGTTGTAGTGGATAAAAATGAAGTTTTAATATGTCTGAAAAGTTACTCTCCTTGTCTTTGACTTCCTCTGAAACAGTAGGAATATTTCTATCAGGTCTAGTAAATACAGAAGAGTCAGGATGTTAAAATTAGGGTGCTGTAACAGGAAATAAATGAAGCACTATCTACATATGCAGTGTAATACTCTTAAACAGGAACCAGAATCAATTACTTCTCTGATGTCTGTGGTTACTAATATGATGGAATGTGATTCATTACAGCACAAGACAGAGAGTAAAATCCATTTTTTGCTCTATACAAATCTCTACGAAAAGTTTACACGATTAAGTGCACTAGTAGACATAGTATGTAGTAATCGTGCAAGCTGAGTGTACTGTAACCAGTTACAATCCTAACATCCTTGTTAATATATTGCACAGAAGCACATTTAAATTTAGGGCAGTCTCATTCAGCTATGGCCAAGAACTGGTCATTCTACAGAAATACTGATAATGTAACGACAACGTACTTCTCCTATGTTTCTGTAGAAGTCATGCCCTCAAACATCTTTTAATGTTTTTTAATAATAATAATAACAACAAATACAGTTTGAATTATTTTTTCATTAATGCCTGGGTTAAGTTAGAATCCACATTTTACTCATGTATGGCAAAGTAATCATGAAAATCTTTTCAGCTGTTTTTGTTTGGAGCGGATCACTGCATATGTGAAAGCATATTTGGTAATCTCTGTAGCAAAAAAAACCCAAAAAAACCATGAACTTTTGTCAATTCTGCATATATAGAGAGTCTTTGACCCCTTTGAAGACAGAAGGGGAAAAAAGAGAAGGTGGATAAGATAATGTGCTTGGAATAATAAGTATTTAGGATAACACAAAACCATGGCAAATTCCCTGTTCTGCCTCAGGTGTTCACTGTTACATCCAAATGAGCTCCTAGATGGTTTCTACTTGTGAGATTAATAGCAGAACAAAGTATGCCACTACACATTGCCTGAAGCTGCCCATTCTGCTTGCTGTACTTTGATAAAGGTTAATTGAACATATCTGTGTGCATACAGCACTATTGCTTCTGTCCAACCTTCGCAGGGGGTGCAAATATGGTCCCCAAACTTGCAAAAGTACTCCTGAATGTACTGCATGCCTGTGTGGAAATAATCCAGGAGATGAGGTAGTCTGTCAAAATTTAAATTCTTGGAAACAGACTCAGACTAAGTCAATGTGTACAAATACCTTTTAGCTCTTAGCATTTCAGGCTAGCCTAAGTGAAACGTTCCCATATAGGCATGACAAATACCTGTTTTCCTCCTCAGAATGTACATGGGTTGTCATTTTGTCTCACCAGCTACTCACAGAATTCCTTACTAAGCTTCTGTTTTGGAATCCATACTAAAGAAGCACAATCCAGAAAGGCTTCTGCTTAGATCCCAAGGCTTGGTGTGCAGGAAAGGTCACTAAGTAAAAAAAAAAATAAAAATTCTTTTTACAGAAAAATCACAAAATTCCACTGTAGGTAGAATTCTTTATGAAGCCACCTTTCAGAATTCATCTGCTGTGGGAGAGTTCCTGAAAGATATAATCTAGCATTATGCAGATATTGGCATGAGATATATGAGGAAGAATTTTAGATGAGAAAATGCATGACTGGAGTGAAAATAATTAAGATAATACTCTGAAGCAGAAGGAGAGTATTTGGGCTCTGATTTGTCCAAAATAAGGGCTGTACAGTGGTTCGTCCTAAATGGATGAACAGGGAGAGAGGTGTACTAAAAGGACCAAATTTTCCCAGGTAAGGGGGATTTGATAAGTATTTTTTAATATTTTTAGAAATATTAATTAGAATATTTAATATGTTTAATGCTGTTCAGCAATTAAAATATATCACAGATCTCAGGATGGTCTAGCATCACATTGTCTCCAATACAATAAGAAAATGACTCTAGCCTCTGCCTTTCCTACTTTATATGGGTCAGCATGACCCACTGGGCAAACATGAAGCAAGACCCCCTGACACAGAAGGTAGTACTCTAAATCACTCAGAGGCATTCTGGATTATAGAATTAAGAGTGTCCTTACTATCTGTATGCATTGTATAATAATCTAGTTGCGTTTTTTCTTGCTGATTAGTCATTAAAATAAGATTATGAAGTTCATTAAGGGAAATGAAATAAACTTCAAAAAGCAAGGACTACATCTGCCTTCTCATTGACTTCTGATGTTGGGAAGGAAACAAAAAACCAAAACCAACTTGCAACATTAATGTAAGCACCCCACAAATTTTTAAAAATATTTTTGTGAGAATATTCTATAAAATCTTGGGTAGATTTAATTTCTATACATTTCTGCTTGATTCATAATCCAGACACATTCAAAAATATAAAGCTATATTTTCTATCAAAACAGGTAAGTATGGCCTAACAAATCAGAAAAATACCAGCAAATAAGGCATATGCTTTTTCCACTTGGCCTCTTCTTGGTCTAGCCCAATTGGCATGCAACAATGGGTTCCACACTGAAATGTTGTAAATTATGGCTTAAATATCTTCATGCGGAACTTTTGCCTATAACAGCAAAACTGTATAACAGAAGCTGAAGGCCATCAAGTCCTGGCTAAGGCCTTACACTGCTTCTTGATGGAGATAAGATAAAGTGACTCAGGTCTGGGCTAGGGGAAGAAGAATACATTCACAGAGGGATCAAGGTTTGCATCCTCGAGGTGGAGTCCACAGCCCCAGGGCTATCAGCTGCCAGGCTTGAACAGACCCCTACACCAAAGGAAGGGGAGAGGAGAGGTTTTGGGTGGTAAAAAAAGCCTCTGGCCAGAGGCAGTGAACATCCATCCTCAGCTGTGCAGAGGATGGGCCCCTTCACCCCAGGAAAAGCCGCATGCACATAAAGGTCAGCAGAGGCGGTGTCATGACCCATCAAAGGTCCCCTTCCAAAGGAGTCCCCAGACCCTGCATCAGAGCACCAAAACATGATGCAACAGATCCAAAATGTTGCAAGGGACAGTGTAAAACTGGCTCCCTGCACAGGAAGTACATGGGCATTCTCACATGGCCCAAATGTATATTAATCCATTGAATTCTATACTTTTCAGCAGCAGGAGGTGGGGGACCCTCACCACCAAGAAGACCACATGGAAGGGTGCAACAAGATGTGTTGGGATCCATGGAAGGGTGATATATTTCTACCTAATCCATGTCAGTCTCTCCTTGTCCACCACCCCCCCAGGCACTCCCTCCCTCCCTCCCTTCCTTTCTTCCTTCCTTACTTCCTTCCTTTCTGTCTCTTTCTCTGTCTCTTTCCCTCTCTCTCTCTTTTTCTCTCTTCCTTTCTTCCTTTCTCTCTGTCTCTTTCCCTCTCTCTCTCTTTTTCTCTCTTCCTTTCTTCCTTTCTCTCTGTCTCTTTCTCTCTCTTCCTTTCTTCCTTTCTCTCTGTCTCTTTCTCTCTCTCTTTCCCTCTCTCTTTCTTCTCTCTTCCTTTCTCTTTGCCTCTTTTACTATTAAAGAAAATATATCAAGTTTTTCTGGCACCAAAATCTAACCTTGTTTGGTTTTAATCATGTTTTTGGAGTATATTTGGAACCTTTCTGGGTTTGATCCATTTTATTCACAGAGGCTTAATTTCCTTTGGTCTTCTGTATTAATTTAGATTGTAACATTATGGTAGCTCAAGAGCTTCACAGTCAGACTAGCTGAATCAATCTTATGAGACTGTAAACTGAAATGCTAAGGAATCACAGAATCAATTATGTTGGAAAAGACTTTTGAGATCTTCTTGGATACCAACTTTTGACCGCACATCACTCTGTCAACTAGACCATGGGCACTAAGTGCCATGTCCACCCTGTTCTTACATACCTTCAGAGACAGTGACTCCACCCTGAGCAGCTTGTTGCAATGCTTGATAACCCCCTCTGTGAAGAAATTCTTCCTGTTGTCCAGCCTGAACTTCCCCTGGCACAGCGTAAGACTATATCCTCTTGTCTTCTCACTTGTTACCTGGAGAAGAGGCTGATTTCTATGTGGCTACAACCTCCTTTCAGGCAGTTGTAGGGAATGATAAGGTCAACTCTAAGCATCCTTTTCTCCAGAACTAAACAACCCTAAGCTCCCTTAGCTGTTCTTCACAGGGCTTACCCTCTAAACCCTTCATCAGCTCCATTGCCCTTCTCTGGAAACACTCCTCAATGTCCTTGCGGTGAGGGGCTCAAAACCGGACAGAGTACTCAAGGTGCAGCCTAACCAGTTTGAGTAAAGGGGGAGAATCCCTTCCCTGGACCTGCTGATACAGGTCAGGATGTCATTGACCTTCTTGGCCACCTGGGCACACACTGGCTCACATTCAGCTGCCTGCCAACCAGAACCTCCACATCCTTTTATGATACACATCTTTCCAGCTACTCTTCCCTAAGCTTGTAACACTGTGTGAGGTTGTTGTGGTTGAAGTGTAGGACCTAGCACTTGTCTTGTTGAACCTCAGATCACTGGTCTCAGCCCTTCAATCCAGCATGTCCAGATCCCTCTGCAGAGGCTTCCTACAGCAGATCAACACTCTCCCCCAGCTTGGTGTCATCTGCAAATTTACTGCAGGTGCACTTGATCCCCTCATCCAGATCATCAATATTGAACAGGACTAGAAAGTCACAAACGTTTCTGATTTCACAGTGAATACTGGATAGGAAAATTCTCAGTGTCTAAAGAAATCACACATGCAAATACCAGTCAAAAATATGAAGATAATAAATATAAGTCTTCAGTAACTGAAATTTCCTTGAGTATAGGGAGGTAGTAGTAGTATTAAGAACAAAAATCAGTACTATTAGCACTTAACTTTAATAAACCATCTTTGCTTTGCTAAATCAGTACTTCAGTGAAGTAAGGCGTCATTTTGTAAAAAATTTTCAAGGACACACAATTTCAATTGATTTTGACATTGGAAAGTTATTTATTGAAATCCCTTAGAAGCTTTTGAAATCCATACCTACAAGTCACCATACTCTTGTTTCTTCTGTCTTCCCTTCCCTTTGTACATCTAACAAAGACAAAATGATTTTTCCATCAGAGCTAAAATGAATCTGTATCTAATGTACTGCATTTAGTGGCAGGCATTCTAATACAAATGAGTGCCAAAGCTTTCACTTTATTCCATCACTTTAAAGAGTTTTCTTTAATATATAGGTATATAAATTTATTTTTAAACATATTACTTTTCCATCACAGTAGATATATTAATCAGACACACACGAGAGAAAAATAAGTACTAGTAATTCTTCTGCAAGAAACAGTACTATGGGATGTCTTCTACCTACAGAAGCTATCATAATTTTCATGTCACTTGATGCGAGTTTTCAATTAAAAATTAAGGATTTTTAAGGTGTGTCTGTCTTCAGCAGCAAATGTAAATGCAGACTAGATCTACCAGTATTTTCAAACTTTCCATTCACTTATTGGTGACAAATGCTATTTTTTCTTTCTTATTATTTTAACTTGTTTACTCTTATTACAAACATGTAATTATGGTTGAATGTAGAAGTTAATTACCACTGAAATTGGCCAATTTTCTAATCAAGATATATTTACCACCGCTTATGTCTATACTCAGCCAAGTGAAAGCAGACATTGATCTAGATTGAAATTGGCTCAAAATCACAAGATTTTACTTGGAGAGGCAGCAGATGGGCATAAGATGTAAAAAACAGCCATGTTCTTAAAGCACTGACTCAGAATCTCAGAAATTCCAGGCTTCTGTCACAGATTTCATATGAAGTATTGGGAAGTTCACATGATGTGTCTTAAATATGTCTTTGAGATCAAACTAAATAAGTCTTATAATCTGTGAATCCTCCACTTTCTCCCATACCATTCCAAGAAAAGAAAAATCAACTACAGCCTGAGGATTATGAAATTGGAATTACTCTAAAAGTTTTTATTATCCTTTAACAGCAGCATAAAATGTTTAAATTCAGAGTTTCAGAATTTCTTATGTTTTTGTGGGGCTTTTTGTTTGTTTGTTTGTTTGTTTGGAGGTTTTTTGGTCTGATTTGCGTTCGTTCTTTAAAAATTTCAAATAGTATATTTTAGATTTTTCCATTTCAGCCAGAAAGGAAAGCCTTAATATTACAAAAAGGCTATCCTTGTGTAAGTTTCCAACTCAGTCAGATCTAGGGAATACTGACAAGCTCATGAAATACCTTGTTCTTGATAAATTTCTACCCAATTTCCATATCAAAGAAATTCTATTTAGTTTGCTACAACTTAGAATTAATAATCCTAACTCTAAAGGCATCCTCAAACCTCCAGACAATTCAAATAAACCAGAGTTCAAAAGGTAAACTTTATATTCACATTACCAGTCCCACACATCCTTGTTGGGCATTGCCCTCACAGATAGATAATTTTTTTTTTTTTTATAGAAAGATTTCAGAAGTTAACATTCTGTTCTATTCCCAACAACAAACTTGGGAAACAAACAATCAAACTAATGTGCTATTTCATCTTTCTTTAAATATTTAACAAGGTGTTGTGATCTGGTTTAAACTCAGAAGAGCAAAGAAAATTAAGTCTCTTTGTATAAAATGGAAAGAACTTTGAAGGTTCAAAATATACCCAAAAATGAGATTCAAACCAAATGAGGTTAGATGTTGGTGCAAAAAAATTTGATATATTTTATTTAAGAGTAAAAGAGGCAAAAAGAAAGAAAGAGAAAAGAAAGAAAGCGATAGAGAAAAGTGTGCGTGGGGGGTGGGGGTACATGTCAGAGACTGAAATAGTTCATGCCTCAAACATTGATATTGTGATAAATGATTCATGCTAAATTGTAACAATTAGAAGAATTTTGCTATAAAGTATATAGAAAATGTGTGTAATTAGAGTTATAAAATAGATGAGCTGATTTGCTATAAATGTTTCTAACAGGATACAAGATGTAGATAAGCCATGTCTTAAGTTAGAAACAAGCTTGAAGATAGACAATGTTGAGATTATTCCAAGTATAGAGTCCAATAGAAACAACCTTGAAGACAGAGTCCAATTAAAATTATTCAAAGTATAAAGTCCAAGTTGTAGTATTATCTCTGAGGAACAATAATTAATCTTTTTAAATGAACACTCTAATGATGTTGATTTCAGGAATCAAAAGTGGGAAGAAATTTATAAGAAACATAATGAATATGTATTAATATACAGTATATAAAGGAAGTCTGAAATATTCTGTTTTGTACATGTGGTAGGGTGAAAATCCCTCCCCATACCCCAGCTGGTTTTGTTTATGCCTATCTGAACCTTGATGATACTTAATTATACTCAATTTTATCTTTTATATTAAATTGCTGCTAACCCAACAGACCTAGTTGTCTAATTTCATTTATAGCAATATAAAGTTTTGCTCATTATAGCAAAAACTGTATAAAGAAGCTACAACCAAAGAAGCTTCCCTGAAGATACCTGACTGGAACTTTAGACTGAAATTCAAACTGCTGAGATTAGATAAAGGGGAAACCCATTCTTCAATCACCAATTCTTCTTTACTTGTAACAAACAAGTAAAGAAGGAAAAGAATGTGAGCCAAACCCAGAAGCCCTCCTAAGAATCACCTCTGGCTTGCTTCGGGGTGTGGGAGGCCATAGCCCACAGACCCATTTGCTGGGAGCAGGTTTGCACAGATTTCCCCCCCAGC
>VZTR01003064.1:29866-42881 GCA_013400775.1 Chaetops frenatus
CTCGTTGCTCCTCTCCATCTGGTCTTCTTGGTTGTGAGGGTCCCCCATCACCGCCACCACTCTGCACCACACCAAAGAGTATAGAATCCCACGCTTTGGGCAGGTGGGAATGGCCACTTGCCTCCCTTGCAGGGGGCCAGTTTGACACTGCCCTTTGCAACACCGAGGGTCTGTTGCATCATCTCTGGTGCAGGGTCTGGGGACCCCTTTGGAGGGGGCCTTTCACAGGCTATGGCACCCCCTCTGCTGTCCTTCACATGGATGCAGCTTTCCCCCGGGTGAAGGGCTCTCAGCTGGGCTCCTCTGCACAGTGCAGGATGGGCGTTCACTGCACCTCTGACCTGAGACCTTTCCAACACACACCCAAAACCTCTCTCCCTCCACCCTTGGGTGCTAGGGGCTGTGTGAGCCTGGCAGCTGATAACCCTGGGGCTGTGGTCTCCACACTGAAGGTATTAGGCTTGTGCTTTGTGAATGTTCTCAGGCCTGAGTTATTACTTTAGCTTATCTTCATCAGTGAAGGAGTTTAGGGCCTCTTAGAGCCCCATTCAGGGTGTGCTGGTCTTGTCTGCAGCTTTTGTAAATGCAGTTTTAAAAGTCTTTCATAAAAATGTGTAAGTCATAAACTATAATATTTCAGCCTCTAACACAAGGAATTCCCCAACTGTTCCAATAGCCAAACTTTCTGAACAGTATTTAGTTTCAATACTTTTCATTTCTGTGAGTAGAGCACAGAGGTGGACAGGGTTAAAAATAAAAAATTGAAACAGCCAGATAAATCGGAAGTGGATTTACAGAACCTTGAAAAGTCCTGCAGAAATGACTGAACAAATTACACCAACAATAGGAATTATCTATTCCAAGTATGGGAAGTGTCCTGTAGAAGATTCAAATTTATTAATTCAATAGGGCTGATAGTGTCGGCTATTTATAGCACTTACCATACATTTCTTTATTTCCTGTATTTCCTTATATTATGTATCATTTCTATGAACTTTTCAATCCCTACTAAAGCATTCCTCAGGGGGCTAAGAAGGCAAAATGACATCATACAGGAAAAGTAACCAGATATACACTGTCATGCTTTGCATACAAAGCTAGAGGAAAAAAAGGACGGGAAATATTGGGAGTTATGGACTCTGTTTTCCCAAGTAACTGCTATATGTGATGAAGCCTTAATTTCCAAGCAAAGGCTAAATGTCTGTCTGTTGATGGAAAGTACTAAATTAATTTTTTTGTTCTGCTTTACCACACAGCTTTTGCTTTACTTATTAAGACATCTAGTCTCAAGCCATGAGTTTTCCTACTTTTATACTCTCACTGTGGGGGAGTGAGTGAGTGGCTGCATGGGGCTCAACTGTGTATCTGGGTTAACCCATAACAGCTAGGCTAGCAATGTGGTGCTCTTAAATAAATGTATGTTGCAGTCCTGAAACCAGTGTCTCTAGTTTGGATGTTCTAGGAGTACACTACCTTGTGTAAGTGTAAATGTGCTTAAAGAGCAGAAGCAAAACCATGAAGATGTAGATTTGCTCAGTTTCATGATGCTTAACACCTTTTGATGCTTAATTTTCATGCTTAACCCTCATTCCAAAGGTTTAGATCTGGGCCTAGAGATTCATGAGCTATCCATAATGTCAAAAAAGGCTCAACTGAGGTAAGCTGGGGAAAAAAAGTAAAAAATTTACACTATTTCTTTTACTGTATGGTAGTAGAGTCAGTATTTATTTTTAAGGCTATAAATCAGCTTTCATGGTCACTGACCTCCCTAAAAATAGACACATTGACACACACCTGCGAATAGATCATCTTTCTCTGTTTCTATTCTTCTCAAATATTTAAAGCAGAGAAGGCCATGTGGAACCAGTACACAAACATTAATAACAAACTACCAAAGAGAATAATTGTAAATTAAAAAGCTAAAGGTAAACTCTTTCTTCTCCTGTTAGTTATTCTGCATGAAGGCTAGGTCCCATTTCCTACCAGATACCTCAAATTTAAATAGCCTCACAGCAAATTATTCCCCTCCCAAATATACAGTATTCATGGTCTGAGTGAGAAGTCCCTTCACAGTAGTGACATTCTGTGAAATTCCAACATAGAACAAGGCTTTCCATATATGACTTAAGGCATCATTTTAATGCATTTCATTTTTGTTTATTTTGTGCTGTACAACAAATCCTAATATAATACATTAGTATTTTAATCTCAAATTTAGACTCCAGTACTGGTTCAGGGTAAAGCAGCATTCTTGTTTTCTGATCAAAAATTCCTGCTCACTTTCTAAGAAATTTCGTATTGTCTAAGGTTCCTTATTAACATAGGACACTATTAACATAACTGTTCTACTCACCTCACATAAGTAAAATGTCCAAAGGCAGGCAAAACAGAAACAGAGGCCAGTAAAGATAAAATTTTTCTTCTTTTCTATAATTTTTAAAGATACCTGTGTACAGTAATACAATACAATAATCTCTTTCTGCTTCCTTCCTATCTGCTGGCTGATAGGTACCACACTCCTATTCTGTGGGTCAAAATAAACAAGTCAGTCAAGATTTATCCATTTTGCCTTGCCAGTCCCTCTACAGGCTTTCGAACAGATATGCTGGCTTGGGCCAGTTACAGCAAACTCCAGTGCGACCTATCACAGACCAAGAGAAGTCTACCAGCAAAGTTTGAGATGTATTTGTGAAAATGTATGTAAGAAAAGACAGAAAACACCAGAGAGAGAGAGAGAAAGGAAGAGGGGACAAAAAAAAAAAAAAAAAAAAAAAAAAAAAAGAGAGGAGGTGTTCCAGGTGCCAGACAAGATATTCTCTGTAGTCCACGGAGGACCTGCACCAGTGGCACATAGCCACTGCTATCCATGGACAACCCCCTGCTGGAATTTCCCATCTGCCTGCGCCACTTGAAGGTGGCGCAGGGGGGTCTAGCAGGAAAATAGAGTGAAGGAGTGATAGTGTCTGAGAAATGGGTAAGGAAAGATGTTATTTTACAGTTTGTCTTTATTTCCCACTACTCCAAGCAGTGATTATGTTTTTATTTTAATCGATTATGTTATTTTACCCACAATAAACCTTTTTTGCCCACGAGACTGACTGGTAAGCAATCTCCGTGTCTTCATACATACCCTCAAGCTTTCTCATTCCTGCTCTTTTCATTTACTCTCCCATTCCTGGGGGAAAGGCAGGGGAAGAAGCTGGCTGGGAGTTTGCCCATTAGCTGAGGCTAAGCCACAACAAGTCATACAAATGTCTGGCTTCACTTAGATGTTTGCAAAGTATTTTTTTCTGCTCTTAGTAAGAGGAAATCATACTGGGCTTCTCTGTACATCAAAATTTCAGTCCTTGTCATCATTATAGTCACTCCTCTGAAATATAATAGCTAAATAAATAAATAGATATACACTGCTACCAAACAAGTTAATTTCCTTAAAAAGACTCTATTCAGCAGTGAGGAAAAATGTTAATCAACAAGAAGGGTGACTTATTCCATGAAATAGGTAGCAGTTAACAAGCAAGCTCTGGGTGATATCCACGTGTTAGAAAAATGTTTGGGGCCTGTCATGCTTCAGAGCCCTCAAACCTGGGAGAGGAAATTAACAAATCCTGGAAGTGAAATTTATTGTTGAGACCTGGACACCAAGAATGCAGAATTTATAAACCACAAGGACAAGTTACAGAAACCAGACATGAAGAAGAAACTAAGACAATTACTGAGATTCTCCCTATCTGGGAAAAATTTAATAAAAGGACAGAAAAGGTGAAGCATGAGAAGCAAGAAATCAATTACCAATAGAATATACAATACTAATTAATGAAGACAATTATGTAACTTGTAAGCCAATGAACACTAATTCCTTTGTTTGTTAAAATCCATAAATAGTTAAAAGCTTTGGTAACTGATGTACATGATTTGTGGAGGGATCTCCATATAGCTCAACACTGAATAAAGTTGACTTTCTAAGCTAACAAACTAGTTAGAGTTTATTTCCTGGTTTTCAGTGGCAATACCACATGTTCTACCGAGCCTGAACATGAGATTCCTTTGTATGCACCGGATGATGCTAATGTTGAAGAAACTTTCTTATCTGACCATCCAGGAACCATTTTGACAGTCACACTTGCACCACACAAGACTGTCACTGCTGGGTCTGAAGCCCCCTCACAACACATGGCTCCAGTGAGTCAATGGGTGCCTGCTTGACTCCTGACACATTCCACTCACATGGACAGACAGGTTTCCCTCACCAGCTCAGCCCCAGGTTTCCTGTAGCAGTCACAGATGTCAGTTTCCCTTAAGTTATGATCAAGCCTTTTACCGTGGTGCAGCAGCACAACAGCTTGGTGCTGGTGCTGCCCAGGAGGGACACCAAACAAAGAAATCCCTGGGCTTTTGTTTCCTTACATTCTGTGCACCTCTTCCAATGGTGGTTTTGGGTCCAGAGTCTTCTCATCTTTCATTGGTTGACAGAGAGTCCCTGAGTGATGAACCAGCTTGCCCCTAAAGTCTCCATACCCTCAGTTGTGCAAAGGGTCGGAGCCAGGTCACGGCTCATTGCTGGGGGCTCCAGCCATTTCCCCCCATCCCGGGCACAACCTGCAACTTGCACTGCAGCTGCTCACTGAGCTGCCTGCACTGGGTGTAGTCCTCAAAGATATGCAGACAGACACAACAGGTCACAATCTTAGACATAAGAACTGCTAGCTAAAACAACAGAAAGATGCTTTCCCTGCTCTCAGTTCACCAGATTAAAATCTAATAACTTCCCTGATAAGATGCGTAAAACTTTTAAAATTATTTTACCCAAATACTCTGCAATTCTACTCTTATTTTTTTTAATTGCATCAGTCTTCGACTGCATTAGTAAACAGTACAGCACAATAAACAGAGTTTTGTACAGCACAGAACCTAGTGCTGAGGACTTCACGTCCACAACACATGCAGTTGGGTGATTTATTCTGGAGTAACTTTAGTCTGACCACCTAGACTAAGCACCTGTTAGTGATTAAAGTGCATTACATCTACTTTTGGAGCACATTTTCTGATATAGCTTGAGGGGGCAGGGGGATAGAGCAGGAGGGAGGGAGGAAAGAGAAAGAAGTATTTCCCACACTCCAAGACTGTTTCAGCATATAAACCAAAATATTTTCTGTGGTAATAATTGGGAGATAAAGCACATTCTTGATGCAGCCTTAAGCACTCCTATGTGTGTTAATAATTCAAAGAAAGTGAAAAGAATTTCAAGAAAAAAATACCTGCAGCAAAATAAGAATTTTGTTCCATTTCTATTTCTTCATATGCAATTCCACCAAAGTTAACTTCATGAAATGGGTCAGATAAGGCATGGTAAAAAATCCTTGCCATTTTAATCTGTATGCAACATAATATTTGATGCCTAAAGTCACAAAGCCCATTGTAGCTTGTAGATTGGATCCCTTATATTTCCTGGCATATCCAAGCTCCCCATTAAAATAGATATGTAGTTATTTGAGTGACATGATGTCCAAAAATAACTATTTTTCTATAATAGGAAATTGACGAAATTGCTACCTATTATTTAAATAATTATTACATATCAAGTTTCTGGATGGCTTATTCCTCCTATAACCTGGTACAACTGATTTCACCAAATATTTTCCAACCACAGTCTTTCAGGCAAAGAACAAACGAACAAACAAACAAACGAACGAACAAACAAACAAAACCAGAACCAAACCAAACCAAACCAAACAAACAAACAAACAAAAAAAAACCCCAAAAATACCAAACCAAAACAAAACCAACCAACCAAAATAAATCAAATCCCACAAAACAAAACAAAAAACCCCCAACACCCAAAAAAGCCTGTATTATGCTGCAAGATTAAACAATGGACATTCTGTACTCAAAGTAAAGAGGATACTTAGGAACATGGCTGTTTCTTCTTTCTTAAAAGGTTACCACTTCATTGCTCACAGAAGATTAGTACCGTCATTGTAGTAGTAGTATCTATCATTTGCATGTGCCAACAGATGTGTTACACAAAAGCCTCCTATGGCAATTATTCTATTTTCAAAAATATCTTACCTTGTAGTCACTGGCAGGCCTGGGAACTATAGCTTTAAACAAATGTGAACTACATTTGTGAAGTTGAAAAAACAAATTGATTTATTTTTGGCTTTTGCAACATCGCCACCAAGTAAAATTTATCATCTGTAAATGGCCTCTGTGTCCAAGTGAATGGACTCAAGTCTTAATTTGAGGGGAGCTTTACAGTTGGCCCCTCTCCAGAGTCTGAGGCTTCAGGCTACATTCCTAGGATTTGCTGTGCATGGACTCTTTTTTGCTGTGACTAGGTAGCTCTCTGTTAGAACTCACGGCAGAAAATCAATGCCCTTTTCATATTACTTGCTGTGTTTTTTTAACCTCTTAGAGCTCAAAACCCAGAGAGGCTGTATTTCATTCCAGCTATATATCATACTGGCAATTTCCTGTTGATTAACAAATATGCTACTAATGTTTACTAGTGGTCCTACCCTAATCCTTATGCACATTTACCACTTCCTGACTGGCAGAGATAGCAGTGTGATCTGTCCAGGGAGCAGACCAGACATATGTTCCTGGGTCAGCTAACTTGGCAACTGTGAGACATAAATGCAAGATAAAAATATCATCATGTTGGGAAAATGCTAAGAAAAATGTTCTAACACCTTCTTTGGGAACTAGTAGTAGAAAAGAAAAGATGAGGGCAGGGGAACTGTGATGCTCTCTTCTTTTTCCCCTTCTGGTCTTTGAGTAGAAAACAAGATGGCAACTACAAATTCAGTAAGACGGTGGTAGTGGTACCACAGCTACATTTTATCCTCCAAAATGACACATACAAGTGTGTGACTTGACCCTCTGAACAACAAGCTGCATTACTGTTGGCAATGCTGCTTGATACTTGCTTAGGAAAGTGTAACTTGCAAAGTGTTGGAACCTGATCCTAGTGAGTTCTTTACAAATCCTCCATGCCTTAGTCTTATAGGGGAGTGAGGTAGACATGATCCTTGCAATCCCAGCTCCCAGCAGTTTTTGCTCCAGCAGTCCCAGTTCCCAGAAGTTCAACCAAGGTGGCAGCCATGAACACTCATCTCTCTATTACCTAGAATATAAAGATCACTAAAGTGTTGCAATGCAGAATGAGTTCAATGACATGAACAGCACTCTTGAATTGCTGAAGATTGTACAGCAAGAACTGTGAGAAAAAGCTGTGAGAAAGAACTGCACAAACTGAGAGAGACATAAAGAAGGAACTGCAGAAACTGTCCCCCTCCCAAAGAACAGAACAGCCTGCTGCGATAAGTAATTGCGCAAAAGAAGAAAAAGTATACTTTGCAGCCTACCATGTACTGAATCGCACGTAGACAGAACAATTGGAACCTGTTATGCAGAAGCTAAAATAGCATAAATATCTGTGCCTTCTGTCAATAAATGTCCTTGCAGCAAGCATCACACTGCTTGGTCTGTCTTTCAATCGCCATTGCTGAAGAAGTGAAGATTTATCTTGCTGTTGCGGTTTAATCCCAGTTAGAAACTATGAACCACGCAACTGCTCCTACACTCCCTGATGCAAACCCAGTGGGGGGGAGAAAGGGAATTGAAAGGGGGAAAAAAAAGTAAACCTCATGGGTTGAGATAAGAACAGTCGAAGAACAATATCCACAAGAATGAGAAGGAGGAGAAGGAGAAGGACAGCTGCCTAAATTACTTGTGAAATTAGAAATATGGAGCCACAAAGCGGCTTTTAAACTTTTAAAACGAACTGAAAGCAGGAATGAATGGTAGAGTAAAAAAAAAAAAAATTAGGCCACAATTCAGGAGAACTTTCTGAAATTATGAGGAAAATATAACTAAAATATTGACAGCTTCTCCAATAAAAGGCTACTAGAAATCAAAATCTGAAGCATACACAGCTGTGATCTGCCATGAAGAATAGCAATTTTTTTTTAAGACACTTTTCAATACTAGAAAAGGAATTTCAAGTATTTTTGGTTGTTCTAGTTATTTTGCCTTCCCCAAATCAATAAGCCATTGATTTGGATTGCTGTACTGTGAAAATAGCTAAAGGGAGAACAGATTGTTACCCCAATGGTTTTGTGAGGCCATTGTAATCAGGTGCTCAATAAGGCTACAAGAGTCAGAACTTCTCAAAGATAATTTTCCTTTGACTCACTGATTGCTTTTTCTGCTGTGCCTAGCTGCTGTAATATGACTTGGCAATATATGAAGTACAGTCACTTTTCCCAGTTTCCTGGTTATTACTGAATGGGGAAGGGAAGTGCACATGGTGCAGTTTCCAGGCCAGAGCAAAAAGACTTCCTTCTTCACTTTCCGTATTAGAAGTACTGACTTGTGGCTCAGCCTCCAGAAGACTGTTACTATTTATTCAATTTATCCACATATTATTTACTTCTCCAATGCATGGATTAAAGTAGGAACTGAGCAGATCTCTTGATTACTTTATAATACAACTATTCTCAGTCTATAACAAGTTAGCTACATTTAGATACCCGGAAGCAAATGCTCAAGCCTCATTGCAGTGTGTTATCCATGTGGTTAACTGAAGTTTGAATCAAGCAGATGCAGCTCAAGGACATTAATATTCTTTAACTACAGTCAAAATATATTACTCAAACATTCCTATTCTTCTAAAACTATTCCTAGAAACCATAGCTTCCCACATACCCTAGGCCCTTCCTAGCTCAATTCAGTCATCATGGCATTTGCAGTTCATTCATGCTGTTGCTGTTCTTTTTCCTGCTCCCTGCTCTTACAGTAAAAATGTATAGCTTTTAAGTCTTAAATTTATGAAGGAAAAAAATACTTGTGAAGGCAACTGGGTGCACTTTAACAAGCACAATTACTTTTTCCATCCTAAAAGCATTAGGTTTTGCCAGAAGCAGAGCTGCTAATAGTGAGCTAAAGACATAGTGCCTCCGTTTCTTATACCATCAGGCCTTCACCTAATTTCTGCAGCACTACCCAGAAATGTTAAAGCTGGCTGAGGTAAAATAAAAATTAGTCTTTCAATAGGACACTGAGAACATAAGGGTTTTGTTTGAGAAACAAAGGAAGTAGATACAAAAAATTATTTTTAAAGCTCCTGCCATGTGACCATCAAAGAAGCCTTGCTCAAACCACATCAGAATTACCTAACGGCTGTGAATCACATGCCAGTTCCCTGCCTTTTCTTGCTACAATGCTTCCCATTGTTTTTGTTCAAACTGAACTAAAGTCAGAAGAGGAGCTGCTTATTGTGAAAATTCCGTAATTTCAAAGTCCAGTAATACACAGTATAGTTACTTGTACCTTATATTAAATGAGCAAATCATAAGGCAGGTAATTGTTTTTAAAGCTTTTTCCTTCATTTATCTATGGTCTGGCAGTGGAAAAATCCTTTTAAGATTCTTTATGAATGAGGGAGACCTACTGGACAAAATACACCATAAAAAAAATCCACATTTTCCTGGAGTTCCATAATTTTTNTCAAAGTCCAGTAATACACAGTATAGTTACTTGTACCTTATATTAAATGAGCAAATCATAAGGCAGGTAATTGTTTTTAAAGCTTTTTCCTTCATTTATCTATGGTCTGGCAGTGGAAAAATCCTTTTAAGATTCTTTATGAATGAGGGAGACCTACTGGACAAAATACACCATAAAAAAAATCCACATTTTCCTGGAGTTCCATAATTTTTTACTCCATAAAACTGAACTTAAAACCAACCATGGCTTCCTTTAAAAGCAAAGGGTGCAGAGGGGAGGGAAGAAAAAGAAAAAATAAGCAAGACAGTGTTTTTGCCTTCAAAGTCCTCAGTCAAATCAAAATGAAACTTGTACTGAAAACAAGTGAGCTATGAGAAAATTAACTGCATTTTCCTGTCTGGAGAAGTAGTCAACAGAGAAGTGAGATAGGAATTACTTTTCATGCAGGTGTTCAAAGTCTTCAAGCATAGTTCCATTTCAATTTTAGACTTACTGTATTCAAAGCTCTCTTTGAAAGAGAAAGGAGCTTCATCTCCAGTTGATTTCCAGTTCATGTTGGTGTGGGATTGTAAGGCCTCACCAAGTTGAAAGACTTGGCTGACAAGATTTTTAACAGCACTTACAGTTGTTCATGTACTCTGAGTTAGACGCATGGTAGAAATACTGACAAGATATTCTCAAGAGGTCAAAACAACAAAAAAGAACTTTACCTGCAACTTTAGAAAATCAAGGAAACTTTGGCAAAAGGTTTAGTGCAATATTCAATCAATATAAGACTTCTCAAAGTGTTAATTTAGCCCATTCAAGTCAGCAAACTTTAAGCCTGTTCAATTACAAATTACTCAAGAATTCCAAGAAGAGGGAATTAGAAGAAGAAGAGAAAGCGAGGTCACAAAAGATACAGAAAAGCACACATATAGCTACCAGCTCCTGGTTTCCCATGATGATAGCAACTCCAAAAGTAGTTAGGGTCCAGACGAAGTGATGGTCTCATGTTTGGCCTTAAATACCCCTTGGCCTTCCTGGGCTCTTCCCCCAAGTGGGAATTCTGGTCATTTGGCCACTCAGAAGCTGTGTTAGGAGAGTGTGGGGCATTGCCTCTTGGTGTTCCATGACTGGCAGCCACTGCCAGGCTGGGCTATAGCCTCTAGGGGTGGGGGTGTAGAGGGCAGATAACTGCCTCACCAGGGCAAGGCCTGACCTGCTCCATCCCCCCCACATACGCATGCCAAAATGTCTCGAGACATCAATCTTTCCAGCCTCTCACAAAAGGTTGGAAGGCATACCTGGAGGTTATGTAGTCAAATTCATGTCCTGATCAATGCAGGTTGCTCAGGGCCCTGTTCTAGTGAGTTTTGATTACTACAGCCTAACTGGGCAAAATACTACGGTGTTTGACAACCATCATGGTGAATTTTTCTTTTTTTCCTAACTGGAATTTCCCATGTTGTAGCTTGCATCTACTGCTTTTTGTACTATCAAAACACACCTTTGAGAATAATCTTTGTATTTTCTTTGCAGGTAGATATAGACACCAATAAAATCTGTCCTTAGCCTTCTCTTCCTAAAGCTGAAGGGATTCTGATATCCTGACCTCTCATCTTAGACCCCTTTACCATATGCTGGCAGCCATCCACTTGGACTTGCTCCAGTTTTTCCCTGCCTGTCTTTTGACCTGAATTTGTGCACAGCACTCCACATACAATCTCAAAAGTACCACAGAGAGAGGTAAAACCACTTCCCTCAATCAAGAGCACATTACTGACTTATGTTCAATGTGTGTTCCACCAGTACTCTCGATTCTGCAAAACCTCTTTCCAGCAGTCTGGCCTGTACTAGTGCATAGGGTTATTCCACCCCAGACAAAGGATTTTGCACCCTTCTTTATTGAACAAACTCAAATCATCTTACCTGCCTCTGCTACACATAACAAGTAGCGATGTTATTCATTTTATCATAGTGACACAATTACTGTTCTTATAAAGCATGTTTAGCTGTCCTAACTTCTTTAATGAACATAGGGCTTCTTAAATAATAAGAAAAATATCTTTCTATAATTTGTCAGAAAATCTTTAACTAGCATTTTGTTAAGGATCCTGGGAATAGAGTATTTCACCACCCAACACCATATAAGTAGTAATACACATGAAAAACAAAGCTGTAATGAGAAGTCACATTTATTTGCTATTAAATCACATCAATGCAACAGTTAAAAAACACAAGCCCAGCCACAGAGCAATTGTTCATATAACTGGATAGTAAACCCTTTCCTAGGTGTACTGGTCTACAGCCATGAGTATTTATTTGCCAAACAACTGGACTGAACTCAGTCAAAAAAAAAGCAAGTAAACCCTACACACACCACATACTACATGAAGGCAAGAACTTGTGAGGCATAAGCCAAAGTGCCCTTCCAAGACCATCTACGCATTGAGTGAGAACATATTCACCATACACTGCAGAGAGAGAAGGAAACAAACTTGAAATATTTTTTTGTTCAGGTCCAAAGTAAATATCTAATATACAAAAGCGGAAGGTCTAGAAAAACATCACTTCTAAGAGGCAGCATCTATTTTGATTAATCCATCTGCCATATGTGGTGCAGTAAAGAAGTCTGTTCCTGCAATTATATATAATGTGGCAGTAATCTAACTACTAACTTTACCTCTGCAGCTGGGAGCATCTCTACCAAAGTACTGTACAGGGATGCAATTCGCATGAAGAGACAAACAGCAAATGATATTAAAGATGCTGACTGTAATTCTACTCTCAAAAGTTATCCTCTTACTAATTTGAAATATAAAGCTTTATAAGGTTTTTTTCTGTATTTTGCATTTCTTAGTACAAAGATATGCTGGAACTAAATCAGTTGCAATGATAGAACAGTTTCCCTCTAAAGAGGATCAGCTCAGTCTTACTGTTACCTTACCTGTTACTCAGCCAACTGATACAGACATTTAGAAATGCTGTCATGTTGCAGTTTCTTTTTCTAATAGAAGAAAACAGTGGTTTTAAATTATAATGAGAGAGGGTTTAATACTATGATTTTATAGAAAGCAAAGGAAATACTTAAATAATAGCCTTCTATAGGGCCTTTGACATGGTTCCCCAATGGACTTTATGGGTCGACTCTGGTGGATGAGGAATTGGTTGGATGATCACATCCAAAAGAAAGGCCTTGACGCTGTGGATGTACTGCTCAACAACAGATGGATTTGGCTGAGGTAGAGGTAATTTTCTTCACAGTGGCTGGTATGCCTTGGAATTGTGATGAAATCAGTCTTGATAGTATAGAGATGTTTATGTTATTGCTGAGCAAGTCTTACTGAGGGCTTTCTGAGCCAAGGCCTTTTCTGCTACTTGTACCACCTCATCAGCAAGGGGGCTGGGAGTGCACAAGAAGCTGGGAGGGGACACAGCCACGACACCTGACACCAGCTAACCAAAGGGACATTTCATACCATATGTTGTTATGCTCAGTATATAAATGGGGGGGGGGGGGGGG
>VZTR01003064.1:45610-81635 GCA_013400775.1 Chaetops frenatus
CCCCTAAGGCTCCCCCCCCCCCCTCCCCAGGACCCACCTTAAAGCTACAGCAACAATTTTTAGGCATAGAGCAGAAGATTGGGGGATAGAGTATCACCATAAAATCACCCTAAGAAAACAAACAGGTCTTTAATCTATCTTGACTACTTATGAGATGTGTGCACAGCCTTTGGGTTAATTTAAAATGTAGAAAAATATGGACCTATTTTACCTATGCTAAGGAAAATTAAAAGTAGTGCAAAAAAGTTTACATAACAGAAGAAAAGACGGCAGAGAAAAAGCCTATGTAGTTCTATACACAACAAACATAAGAACACAATTAGCAAGAGTATTATAATATTATTGACTTGCCATTGTGCAGGGGCTTTTCAACTAGATGAAGTCTTTCAACAGTCAGTCAACAGGTGGCAACAGAAATACTAATAGGCACCTTGAATGCTATTTACAAAGAGAAATGTTTCTATCAGAAGATGCTACTTGATGCTGGGAAAAAAGGAAATGGCCAGAATTTAAGTGGGATAACTGCTTAGCTGTAACTCCAGCACTGGTTCTGAAGAAATCACTTAAATATTTCCTTGGGTGTGAAAAATAAGCTATTGAGATACACACTGCAAGAATTCTGGGCCCAACATTATGGACAGGGTTTGCATGGCCAGGTTTCAGAAGCAGGGTTGGGGGTCCAGAGGTGACTGCTGTGAGAAGTTGCTAGACATTTCCTCTATGTCCAGCACAGCCAATGCCAGCTGCCTCCAAGACAGGCCCACCGCTGGCCAAGGCTGGGCCAATCAGAAATGGTAATAACGCCTCTGTGATAACATGTTTATGAAGAAGAAAAGTTATTGTGCAGTCAGAGAAGAGAGGAGTGAGAATACATGAGGGACAGCTCTACAGACACCAAGGTCATTGGAGAAGGAGGGGGAGGAGGTGCTCCAGACGCTGGAATTGGGATTCCTCTGCAGTCCATGGTGAAGACCATGTTGAAGCAGCTGTGCCCCTGCAGCCCATGGAGGTCAATGGCATTACAGTATACAGTTTGCCTTGGTACCAGGCTGAGCTGTCTATCAAACATCTCTACCAATGAAATACAATTTACGTCACTGATTTAAGGACAACCCAGGCGATAACCCAAACCAATCAGAAAGCAAGGTGGGAATTTCAAATTCTCCCTATATAAGAAAGCGCCCAGACCCAATAAAGTTAGTTATTGCTGGCTGCTGCTGCCATGAGTCTTGTCTCCTTCATTGTCTCCTCCTGGCATCTACACCCCCACAATGGGAGTGCAGAGACCCACCTGCAGCCCGTGGAGGAGACCCATGCTGGAGCAGGTAGATGACCAAAAGAAGCTGTGAAGCCATGGGAGTCCTGTGCTGGAGCAGGCTCCTGGCAGGGACCTCTCTGTGGAGAGAGGACCCCAAACCAGAGCAGGTTTCCTGTTAAGACCTGTGACCCTGTGGGGGCCTCACACTAGAGTAGGCTGTGACTGAAGGACAGCATTCCATGGAAAAGTGACCCATGTTGGAGCAGTTTCTGAAGCACTGGTGCCCATGGGATGGATTCACACTAGAGAAGTTAAAGAAGAGTTGTCCCCTGTGAAAGGGATCCCGTGCTGGAGCAGAGGAAGGACTCTTTTCCCTGAGAAGCAGCAGGAACAACTGTGAAGTGTGATAATCCCCATTTCCCTTCCTATGCCACTGGGGAGGAGGAAGGAGAGTCTCTTAAGGAGGGAGGGGTGAGGGGCAGGTAGTTTTAAGATTTATTTTACTTCTCATTATCTGTTATGATTTAGTTGGGAATAAATTCAATCAGTATTCCCACATTCAGTCTCTTTTGCCCATGGTGGTATTTGGTGAGTGATCTCTCCCTGTCCTGATCTCAACACATGAACCTTTTGCACTATTTTATCTCTCCTATCTAGGTGTGGAGGGAAGTGATAGAGCAGCTTTGGTGGACACCTGGCATCCAGTCAAGATCAACCCACTATCCCTTGAATGGTGGAAACTCACCTGGATTATTGCTTTTAATACCATCAAGGTTCAGTACGATCTGAATATTTTTCAGGATGTTTGCAGACATTTTTTATAGGCATCTGTGTAAGATGTGTTATGGTATTAATGGCATAAACATACTGTGTGACACAATTATCAAATTTATTTATTTATTTATTTAAGCTTTTTTCCTATGAATACAATAATCAAAGACATCAACAGGAACAGTTATGTCATCAAACTTTTTAAAAAGACATCTAATTTAAAATGGAATATTATGACATGTCATTAACAAAGCTAAAATTACCACTGGTTTTTTCCTTCTTTTATATACAAACAACCTGAAAATATTTATGAAAAAAGTATAGAAGTATACTTCTCAATTATGATAGCTATCGTGTCCCAATGGAGGCACTGTGACTATATTTTTACAGTGCTAAAACATTGTTTCTGCTGCTGTGTAGTTTTGTACAATAATAGCAACATTTACCACTTCCTAAAAAGAGTGTTCTCACACTTCCCATGATACTGACTTCATAATTTTACAATTATTTGTGAAAACATTTAATTGTAGACATGTAAATCCCATTCAATGACCTTTGATTTGACCCAGTCATTAGGCCCCATTTGTGAAACTATAATTTGATGACACGACTTCTATAAACACTTCCATCAACTAATAGATGAGCCAGAGGAGATTGAGGAAAAAAATATTCAATTTTACCTTCAGACTGGCCATTATTCTCTTTTGAAGATACTGTTACATTATGTAGATATATTTGCTCTCAGAAACTAGAAAAAAATTAAAGCTTGAAGTAACCATAATTCTCACTCCTCCTTCCTCTGCAGAAAGAGGCACGCTTCTCAAAAATTGTGCCTTAAGCCTCCCACTGCCAATACCCCACTAAACTATGTCCCTAAGTGTCACATCTACACATCTTCTAAATATCTCCAGGGATTGTGACTCAACCACTTCCCTAGGGAGTCTATTCCAGTACTTGACATTCACAGTAGCCTCTTTATCATACAAAATGGTCTGACAAATAATATGCATTATGAAAGTATTTTCAAGTGAAGCAAAATATCGCAGTTCCTTGCTATTGTACAATCTCTCTTCTCTGCAGCAAAGCAGCTGCAAAGCTATTGAGTGTCTTAAAAGCATAGGAGAGAACATGACATCATTCTGGAATTTCCAAGTTAATGACAATTAAGTTAATCATTAAAATCAAGGCTAATGAGCCCAATAAGATATCATGTTGACATGTTTATTTAGCTACTTAAATCAAGTTGCCATCTTTGCCTTGCTTTTGCTGTGCAGTGTACCAGACATATAAGGGGTTTTGGCACCTTCACTATCACACCTATCACAGAAATACAACACAGCTGTAGATAGAGGCCATATGGGGCAAAGATGGGAAAAATTTCCAGAGACAGTGGAAGGAAGGATAAAACTGCAACTTCCATGGACGTAGGCAGAACAAGCTCTGGCAAAGATGTGAGAAATGCTTTCATTTTAATCTTTTTCAAAACTAGGCAGTTGCTATTACAGAAATCTAAGGCACAACCCAGACTGGCTCTGCCATTAGGTCCTGTAGTAGATTGTTCCTGTCAGATGTGTTCCTGATGCAGCAGAAGCACAAGTAGAGGAAAAGTATAAGATTAGAGGGAAATTGGTGAGGAAGAAAGAGGGAGCTATAATTCGTTTGAGTCTGGAGACCAGGAAATGATACTGGTGTCAGGGCCTGGAGGGGAAAACCATTCACAAAAAAGTACTAATGGCTCCTTGGCTAACAAAAAGTGCAAGGGAGTCTGAAGAGGCAGTGCTTGCAAGGAAAAATTCCTTAAAGTAATTACATATATATTATTCCAAATTCTGTAATATTTTTTGGATTTAGGTGTCCTTATATTTGAAAAATATGCATGTGTAGAGGATGGGAATTTGACTACATTTCAGGTATTATTTTCATAAGTTTATAAAAATTTCTGGTGTTCTTACAGAGGAAGAGATATGGAATGGGGAGGATGTAGTGCAGAAGAAAATAGTGATGACTTATTCTAAAGGTACCTTTCCCTTTATGTCTTGGGAAATAAAAAAACCTAAAAATAGAAAAGAGGGAAATGAATAGATAACAAAAAATAGAAAGGGAACAGTAGGGAAATAGACTGTTGGTTATCCCCACTTAGAAGACAGAGGAGAATACCTAGCAATTGTGCCTCAGCAGCAATGGAAATGCATATATTAAGAGTAAGTTTTTGAACCTGAGCTTCTTGCAGATGTTTTGAGAAAAAAAATATGGAATTTTATGTTAGATTATAAATCTTAATCCAGTTTACTGCTCACTGTCATTTCCATTTTAAAATTTTCCCAGATATGTAATTTGAATCTTCCTTGCTGCAATTACATTCTTTTAGAGGTAGTTCCAATTCACCAAGGTCTTAAAAGTCCTTTCTCTTTGCACAAAATCTTAGCATATATTAAGCCTATTTTTCACTCCTTCTGTAAATGCCTTAATAAACATGTGATCTTGCTCTTCTTAGAGATGTTACCAACAGGGTAGGGCTACATCTTTCTTGAAACATGGGACATCAAAGCAAAAACAAACCAAAGCCAAGAGATAGGAATGACACCCTACTTATAAAGGGATTTTTAATTTTTCTGTGGGGATTGGGGATGAATATTTTCTGTGGTTACTTGTAGTAGCTCTGAGGGTTAGATTTTTGTTACAGGTTTTTAATTACAAATTTAACTAGATAAGTCCTCATTTCACTAATAGTGGCTTCAGCAAAATTGTAGATTTCTATAATTTTAGCTCTATCACTGGCTTAAAAAGAGGTGTTCACTGAGGGGGAAGAATACTTTTGTTTGTTTTACTTTTTACATGGCTCCCTAAATGTCTGTTACATCTAAGTATGATTTGCTAAATTGGCACCATCTTTAATACTTACGGAGTACAAAAACTTTCCATTTCTAGACTTCAAATTTTAAGATGGAGGAAGGTTGCTATCAAAAGTCCGCTGGTCTAGTATTAATTCTTGCAGTACAGTCCAGAAACAGGCCAATAGAATTATTTAAATATGCCTAAACCAGGAAGACCGGAAAGGTATAAAACAATTAGTTAACAATCATAAGTAAATTGGTCCCAACACACAGTGATTTCTTTGCTGCTTCATCTTAACTATCATGTTGCCAAGTAGAGACAGCAACACAAGGGCCTTGGCACAGCTTTCTCACAGTTATTCCTAGCAAACATAAATATCTTTCTGTGCCTTTTTTTCAGTAACCCAACACAAAATTATATTTCCTCAACTTACTGTGCATTAACATTCTAATTTCTTACAAAATACTTAATTTTATGTCCCTTTTTTAAAATGGTGTGAAATCTCTTCTCCTGGCTAGTAGGTGTTTATAATAACTACAGAATATAAAATGCAGCTCTTCATGTCTTCAGCACACTTAGATTGCTCAATCATGTTGAAACCTAATGTCAGTGTCTATGAGAGTACAATCAACTGCCAACTGGGAACTATTTACTCAGGCCTATCTTTATCTCATCTAACAGTGCCATTGATACCTCCGTGCATCTCTTTTCCGAAACAGGCTTACAGAATATTCAACGGCATAAGTACCTAAAATAAAAGACTCAATTTAAACTGGAACACAAGTTCTAAACATTATTATTGTAGAAATGTTATTATAAGGTATATGAATACACAAAGCCTCCAATCCATTATGGATATGCCATTAGGATAGACAAGGTAAAAAATCATAGACAATTTGGTGGATTTATTATTTGGATACATAAGGCCAGTAAAGAGTGAGAAATTAAATTACTAAAAAACATCAGCAAAGTTGCCAGAAATAAAAAACAAATTCCTATCCACACTCTAACCCGCACTGAATCATTTAAAAACTCTATAAATTGCCATGTGAGGTGGGATTTGATAAAAGATTAATCTAGTATCTCATAAGAATTTAAAAAATTATCATATTGTGTTTCCTAGGGAAGTTTTCCTAAAATAGTTAGAATTAAGTTTTCTAATGAAGCAATCCACACCAAATTTTCATAATATTTCTCATCTTTACAATCTGCAGGGAAAGTTTAAACTATCAAGTTTATGTGACTAAATTAAAATCTTAAAAAGAGGGTATGCTGTATTTGTTCAGACCACAGCTGTATTCTTCTCAGGGGCAATTTGAAGTACTGGAGATATTTACTCTCTAAGATTTTTCCTTCTCTTTATCTACATAAAAATAAAAGTTTCCTGGACTTTAACAACAGTTATCATAAGGTATTGATCGAATTACAGTTTCTCTTTTAGTAGAAATGATAAATAAGTATGTAAACAGCTATTTTTGTATTTTTTCATTTACAAGAAAAAATAGTATATCTTTTCTAAGGAGTAACAACAACTATTTTTAAAGAAGTCTATCACCAACTGAACATCAGGCAGTACAGGCCCATTTCTCCAAGGTCAATTGCCCCAAAAATTCATCTGTGAAACTTAAACTGAAAGGAAGTAGTATCATTTGGCAATTATTTTAGATTTTATATTTATGAAAAATATAAGTGTGCATAAAATTAGCACAGTACCTTTTAGAACCATAATACTTCAGTCAGAGAAGTTAAGATTTTATGACAATACTTGGAATGTCTTCTCACAGCATATTTTTAAATGTTTGCCAGTTTGTGGAAGGTCATTCCAAAGTGAAACAGAAGAAATGCTCCTAAGTATTTTTATGAACTTTAAGAGATGAGCTGTATCTGGCAGCAAAAGTTTATCTCTATTCAAAGAAAATGGCAAAAGACTGAGTAATCATTTTTACTCCCTCACTTCCTTTTGATGAAGGAATTTTAATGTGAAAGCCCAAGGATTGTGTTCAGCTCATCTCCACACTCTGCCTCAGAGGAACATGCTACAAACAACTGCTAGAGCAACTTACGCTCCCTTCATCCTCAAGCAAGCTACTTAAACCAGAATCAAAAATCTCCTTTCACTTACGTTTATTTCAGTTAAATTTGCCTAAATATAAAGCAAATAAAACCACATCAAAATAAGTCTAGTTTGAGGTCAGAGGTAATACAAATGGTAAGAGTTGAAAACTAGACAGAAAAAATATATTGCAACTTAAATAGCATTTTACAACACGTCTGTAAATTACAAAATAGGTCCAGTGACTTCTCGCTATATATTCCCTGCTTCAGTAGTACATTAAAGACAAGGATTGATGTCTTGGTTAAGGTACTTGATTAGGACTGAAAGTGATGACTGTTTTCAACCCACCAGTTAACTCTGGGCCAGTCATGTAACTTCTAAAAACCCACACAATAACAACTTTACATCAACATTTACTCACTGGAAAATATAAATATTTTGTGCAGTGTTCTGATAAAGCACTCATTTTAGTCTACTATTTCTTGATTGTGTATCTCTCAGAAACTTGGTCTAGTCCAGGAATTTCAATCACATCAGAGATCAGAATCCTGAACCTCGTGATGTCTCATATTAAATATGAAAAACGTCTTGTCCCAAACAACATTGTGCTAATGTCAATAAAATAACTGTGTGAAAATCAATTTTTGTTGCAAGTCCACTAGTGGCTATGTATAAGTAACCAACTTGTGAGGAAGAGTAGAAGAAAAGCAATGGAGGAACAGAGATTTTTCACTGGCTAGAAAGTCAGTCAAGACATGTATAGAAATGATGGGTGAAGTTTTCCATCTCCTTTCAGTATGATTAATGTTCCAGTATCTGCCTTGTGACTTGCAATTCTACTGAATGGTGGTGTTTCTTTGAAGAAAGCCCAAAGGAACATGTACAGAACAGAGACAGAGGTCCAAAGCTTATTTTTCTGAATACTTTACTCTAGTACTCTAGTATGCAATTATTCAGCTTCCAAGATACTCTAAGATAAACTGATCATTACCACTATAATAAAAGCTGCTTTGTAGTATAATATCTGTTGAAGCAAGCACAAACAAAATGACCATGCAGTTTTAGAAATCTTTTTTCTTTTTTCCACCTTGGCTTTCTAGCTTTATTCTGTACATTCCAATACAGGTTTCAACTCAGATTTGAAATGCAAGAGACAGAACACTTACTGATCCTGATAGCTCAAATTAGAGTCTCATGTACTAGATTTACCTCAATGCTACATGTCAACTCTCTTCTGATGTGATCAAAATGGTTTTTTTCAGCCATAGTTACTTTGCTTTGCAAACTCCCCACCACCTGCTCCTCATCAGATTACCAGCAAAAGATGGAAGCATCTCCAGGTTCCATAAGTGCCTCTGGTCCTTGGTATTTCCATGCTTAGTGTTGCACTTGAACTCCAGTGCACAGTGTGCACAACAGTGCACAGAGGCTTATGGACAAAGGCTCTTATTCCTGACAACCTAAAATAATTGCAGACTAAATCTAACAATGACAGTAATCTACAATTCAGCACTTCCCCTGACCTTCAAAGCCTATTAATGACTATGTTGCTTTCTTCTGTCAGGTAGAGTTGGGCTTTTATAACTTTGCAGTGAAGAATGTGTCGCTGTAAAACAAGTTTTAAATATGTGGCATTGTTATGTCTATAAAGCTGCAATCATGAGGAAATATTCTTTTTTCTTCAGATATCCATAGTTTTTGGCAGTCAGAGTTATCAGCATACCCCAGGAAACAGAGTGGCTATCTATCTACACTAAGTAGGAACTTAAGTAGTTCTTTGGCATTACTGAAGCCATGTGCTGTGAGTCTGTTCCTTATACAACAGATTATTTACCCATGGATAAAAGGAAATTCAAAATAACATAGAAAGTCTTCTCGGTGGCAAGCAGGAAATACATACTTCATTACTCTGTGGCTTCAGGAAGGAATACGTACTTCAATCTACTTAACCTGGCCTTCAAATACAGCCTGATGCCTAGCTCCTCTTCAAATTGAGATGGAGTTCAAAGGCTCAGCTTCCTTTAACCTCTTTGTCTATACTAAAATTGCCTGTCTCTCATTTCAGCATCCTGTCAAGATTTCATAGTAAGGAAGAAAACAATCAGACACAATACAGTTAAACTGTACTCACTGTTTCAGTGAGTCAAAAGTAGGTCTGTACTGAGGACAATATGAATTAAGCAATGCAACTTTAGAGAAGTCAGCATGAGTACCAATGCCAATTCACACCACACATAAGTTAATTTGCCACCGTTGGGCTTTTTTTAACATTTAGGGTTACCTTTGATTGAGCCAAGTCAGATAATATCCGTGCAGTCATTTACATTACACCCATATACACTCAGTTCTGCTTTCTACTGTTTAAAGGGAAACTGACACACAAATATGCTGGCAGTATTTACCATGTGCAAGTGCCCAGGTGTGCTCTCTGGGAGAGGAGAGGCCCGGGCTGCCCCAGGCCGAACACGACTGGCTTCAGACAGTTCCAGCAGCCCCACTGCCTCTCAGCTCCCCAGCCTTGAGCTCCACAGGGGAAGCACAGCTGAGAATGAACAGAGCACTGCCCAGCACAGGGGTGGTGGGGGAAAAACAAAGAAACTGGTTGAATTAACTTTCCCCAAGTCAAGTCTGTTTTGCCTGTGATAGTAATTAGTATGTGACCTCTGTGTTTATGCCTTGGCCCGCAATATCTTTTGTCATTTCATCCCCCTGTCCAGTTAAGGAGGATGCATGAAAAAGAACAGCTGGGTGAGGATTTGTCAGCCAGACAATGTCGAAGGATTGATTATCTAATAAAATGATTCTTTATTAAAAAGCCAGCACTACAAAACATGTACACAGAGAAACAGATCAACAGGTATAGATAACATAATGCCAGGGTTGATAAAAGAACTATGTTTTTAAATTATGGGTTTAAAAAGAAAATTCAATACCTAAAGAATAGACAAAGGAAGAAACTGTTGAAGTAAAAGGAAAGAGAAACACTCTACCGGATTTTAGATTAAGAGAACACTGATAGCAACAATTACCACACCAGAAGCCTAACTGGAGAATTGATATTAGAGAGGACAACTGTTATTTTGTACTCATGCTCCACAGAGCCCTGTGTGCAATTATATTCATGCTTAGTCAGAATAAAAGAAGAATGCCTCATGTGATGCTAATGTCTTCCAGGTTTCTGACAACACAGTTATTAGGTCCATACTTCAAGTACAATGATCAGCAAGTATATAAGACTAGAGAAAAAAGCTCATGTATCAAAGAATAGCTGATTTTCTCTTAAAATTAAACACCTGAGGCAAGCTTATGCTGTGTAACTTGCATAACTAATTCAGATTGGCATGGCTATAACTACTAATACCGAACATACCACAAATTAACTGAAGAAGAGAAAGAAAGTTCCCAATCTGTAGAAAGAAGTGCAGTATATTGTTAGCTACTAGCCAAACCTATAGCTCTTGTTCTGTAACAAACAGGAAGAAGAATTAACTATTACCATCTTAAATGAAGCTACTGTGCATAAGTGTCTGGTCAAAAGTGGCAAATGGAATGTCCTAGGCATTATAGGGATCAGTAGAGACACACAAATCCCAGCCTCAGAAGGTCTGCAAGTGCCTTGTCAAACAGGCAGATAGGCTTAAACAAAGAAATGTGATTTAGGAAAACATAGTTAACAATAAAACAAGTGTTTAGCATAAAAGCAGCTGTATTAGATGTGTTTGGTAGAGGAGATGTGAAGCCCTTGCAATAAAGAAAGTCTCCATTTTGGGGATGCCCACTCTACTTCAGGTTGTAGAACAAGACAGCAGAAAGACTTGTATATCTCAGCTGAAAATGTAATTTGGAAAGGAAGAGTAAAATTCAATAGCTAAAATGCTTTGACTTCCTAGTGTTTGGGAAGGAAACAATAAACATTCCCTTGCCAGAGATTTATAGCAAGACACTTCATACACTATTTTGAAAGAAATGTCACTCTTCACTCGTAACAGGGTAGATGGGAAGTCACACAGCAATTTATATTAACTGTATTACATATTTTCACTTTTTTAGAATGGAAATGATGTCCACCATGTTTTGTCTTCTACTAGTAATTTTTGGTTTACTGTTTTACTGTAAGTAATTGTACAACAAATTAAAGATGGAAAAATATTACACTCTGCATAATCTAAAGTTTTCCCCCTCCTTTGAAAAACTGCAGAAATTTCTTCACAGTTTTTCTAATTACTCTCAATGATTTGGTCAGGACTTCACTAGGGCCTGTCAGCACTTGCTATTGTAATCACCATATAAATGAGGTTGCAAGGGTTCTCTTCCTTGCAGAGAGAACATTAGCCTAAATATGTGCAGCTACTCATTCTTCAATGCAAGGTCATGTCTCAGACTCAAGTATCTGTTGGGGGTTAGGTTTTCTTTCCCTTTGTTCCTTTTTAGGTATAGAATTTTTGTTCCATAAGTCGCTAAGAAACACGAATGACTGCGTATTTAAGAAGAACAAAAGAAGAGGCCAAACTTAGGAGAGAAAGGCATTTGTTTGCAGTTCTCTTATCTGGGAGTTTCTCTGGAGGGACAGAGATATCTCGAGAACTGGGCTGGTAAAAGGTGGGGCGGCTTTGGAGCAGGACACTCGGAGGTGCTGCTTTTCAGGAGAGGAGTTCGTTGCTGCCACTGTACCCCCACACAGAGCTGCTTCTTCTGCCGCTCGGGTGAGCCTCTGCTTGTGACAGCAGCCACCCAAGTGGGGCCTTATTAACACCTACCTCACTAAAGGGGGGGACCTATGGCAATCTGCTCGGGTGCCAAGGATCCTGAGCTCGCCTCTCCCTGCCCTGCTGGGAGCCGGGCTGCCACTGCCCCACCCCCTGCTGCTCCTTCAGCACTGCCCTGGGTTTCACTGTGCTGCAGCCCTGCACACCCTGCCTGCCGAGACGTCCTGCTGGGCACTGGGATTGACTGCCCCAGAGGGGGTTCGTGAGGCAAAGCCTCTTTTCCATCACTTTCTGTCCCGGCCGATCCACCATTTACCATGCGCTCCCCGAGCTCGCGCCACAGCGCCCCCTGCAGCCGCAGGGGAATCATCGCACCTGCCCTGCCCACTGAGCGCCACCAGCGCTCCCTGCCGGCTGTGACCGGAACTGCACAGAAGGGGAAAGTGCCTGCAGGCCAGCAGGCTGTGACCGGGTTCCTGCTGCTGTTTGTTGGTAATGCCATAGGAGTTGTTGTTTGTTTGCTTTATTATACATACTAGTAAAGAACTGTTATTCCTATTCCCATATCTTTGCCTGAGAGCCCCTTAATTTCAAAATTGCAATAATTTAGAGGGAAAGGGTTTGCATTTTCTATTCCAAGGGAGACTCCTGCCTTCCTTAGCAGACACTTGTCCTTCAAACCAGGACAGTATCAAAAACAAGCCAGTGTTGGCCTAGTCTTACCCTTATTTTTGCAATAGGAGGTCACTGACTTCTGACTCATTTATCAGATCCTGATGATTTGTTTGTTTTTCCTTTTATTGCTCCAAATGTTTCTTAGATGTCTGTAAACTTTGTTTTCATTTTGTTTATGTTGTTCTGGAAATGTGTTTTCCCACAGAGGTTTCTGAAGCAGTCATTATCTCTTCTTTCCCAGATCTGTGTGTTTTGGGACACAAAACTGAAGTAGTGATCTGTCTACTGCCAGCTGTTGGATATCACATTATGTGTAGCACAGGGGAAAAGTATGCCCAGAACCACAGATTTCTAAGAACTTAAGTCACTTATTCAAGGAATAACATTCCTGGTGTACACCATTCTGAAGCAATGGTCACTGGGTACTATATTTGTTCACATACGTTCACAGCATGGATCACAGTACCTCAAGCTGTGCATTATTACATCCAGACAGCTTATTCACTTACTAAGTCATATTTTATGGTTTGTGTCTGGCACAACTACTCCTTGTCCTACATTTGTTTCATGTCTGAAACCAATCAGACCTGTAGGCAGTTTGCTTTCTGTGACATCCATTATGCCAACCAGTACTGCTAACAAAAATTTAAGGCATTTATCCAAATTTCTATAGGAAGAAAAGAATGGTGCTCAGTGACAACAAAAACTACACAAATAGACAAAACATAAAACAAATACTCACTTAGTGTTAAAAAACGGTGTATGAAAAACAACTACCTCATGAATCAACAGTCTTCCCATGCAACAGTGTCATTTAATTAATGGCTTAATTCAAAATTAATCTGTTCCCAAAGATGAATCAGCTAGAATCAATTCTTTCTAGTTTGTAAACCTTATTCCTCCAACTATATTCTGGTAACGTCTGTATGGTATGGCTATGTTTTCTCAAGTGCTAAATAGCATGCTATCAATTTTATCTCACTTAGGTTGAGCTTTGTGACTTCCCATTTCAAAGTTATTTGGCCTCTGAGGTTACTGTACCTAATAACAAAGTCCTTTGAATAAAGCAACGATCTTATTTTCATAATACTCTTTCAAAATAAACAAAATCTGATTATTTCTTACGTACATGGTAAGAGAGAAGAAACCCAAAGGAGACACTGTTTCACTCAGGAAGTTTATGGTAGAGTTAAAAGCTTAAATCCAGTTTTCTGCAAGCCACTGTTTTGAGCCTGAGCCTCATAGAAATCCTTTCAACTTCCCATTTATAGTCAAAAGTGTAGTCTAGTTACATACTTAGCATTTATAATAGTTGAGTTTGATCCCAGCCACAGCTCTCTCCCCCCACTCCCTCCACACTGCCACGACCACACAAAGAGGGACAAAATGTTTCTTTTAGATTAAGTCCAATTAAGGAACACTTAAACATAAATGAGTGTGTTTCTGACTTGCTCCAGTGGGATCTGTGGGGAAATGTGAAACTAATCTACTCTAATTTGCTTTGGCAAGTAAACCCCTCCCCTCACATTTCTGAAGAAGCAAAAGGTTACATGTACCTATCAGATACACTTTTGCTCTGATGCCTTATTGTGCAATTAGAGATTTATTTTTCAAGGTTCACATAGTTCTTTTCCTGTCTTGCTCATTTATTCACACACAACTGTAGATAATTCCTGTGGTAGAGCATTTTTCAAACACAAATTTAAAATAGCAGCATCCAGTCCTGTTCCAACAGTATCCAAACCTAAGGTTTGAATAGGAAAAAAAAGAATGGAGTAGTATTTACTGAAGAAAATAAGACAAGGACAAGTGATTCAGTACTGGAATTTACACAGCTAAAGCACAGCTGTGTAGCAATCTGCCACCAAGAAAAGTGAACAAGATCACATGGGAGTTAAAACTATGCATTACCATATGGTAGATTGAGAGAACCTAACGGACAAATACCTTAAGTTTTCTACTTTTTTGTGCTTTCAGAATATTTCTATAAATGAAGAAAAATGTAACCAAAGGAATAAAAAATGTTACTCTCTTTCTGAAATTGGGACCTTGCCCTCCACATTGTATGAATAAATTTGAAAAGAAAAAGCAAATCTGGAGAAAGTTTTCTGATTATGAGAGGAAAATTCCTCATTTCAAAATTGCCTTTCCCTTGTAATCAAATTCCACACAAAGGCTGTCATAGGAAAAACATGACAGTAAATTGCTCACATGGGAGAATTCTTTGAAGAGTTTTGCCTGGACTCAAAAGCCCTCATGACTTTCATCTACTGCCACTGCTTTGATTAGCTGTTCTTTTAATCTCACATTCTGATGGTATCAAATTCATGGAAGCCGGTATTAAGAAATGCATGGGGTTGTGGGGAGAGGGTTGCTTGTTTGGGCTAATCTACAATATTCTTTGTTGACTTCAAAACATTTTTATAAGGGTAACTTCCTAGGAAATTGTTAGTGAAAAAAATTTTCTGCTGCTTTCTAAGTCCTTCAGACTGCTGACTGCCAAAAAAAAGTGGGGGTAGAATGGGAGGACTTCAGCTGGTTAAAATATGTTCCAGGGGAAAAAAAATCTTCATTAAAACATTAAACTATTTTTTTTTCAGTTTAGTTAACTGTTTAACTTCTGGAAAAGTAGTCAGTGCTACTTTCCATTATCCGACCTATTTGTAATGTCCTGGAAAGATCTCTTCTCTGTATTGGAGGTTAGGATTTTTCCTTTTTTATTTTTTTTCTCTCAGGGAATTTTCTCTCATGTGTTGCCTAAGACATAACTCCGACACTTAAGAGACAAAAGATGTAGCAGGGATGAGATGGAGAGGGAAGGATGCAGTTTTCTACTGTCTCTTAGCTGGGCTCTTTCTCTTGGGGAGTGCAGAGATACCACGAGATTTTGGCTGGGGGGTGAGGAGCTGGGCTTGGCCCTCGCTCACTCTCTTCTTGCTCTTGGGATCAGACTGGGGACAGTTGGGGTTTTGGTGCTGCACCATTGCTGCCCAGAGGATTTGCTGCAACTGTAGCATTTTTGTCCTGCACTGCTTCTCCTTACCATAGGTGAGCCTTTGTTCTTAATAGGGAAGAGAGTCGTATTTTCCATTCCATTTTCCCGTCTTCCTTGGCAGGCACCTGCCTTTCAAACAAGACAGTCTGCTAACCTAGACTTTTGGCAAAATGAAGAAGTTGATTCCTGTAGTGTCTATCAACAGTTGAGATTATTTATAATCTAATATTACTTATGTTCTAATAAAAGACTTTGAATGTTTTCAACCTATCCATGGGTAGCAGCTATATACATGTAACAGGAGGGTTAGTCTAAGAACAGAGTCCTCCACATAAATCCAAGAGGTAAGATGTTTGTTTACACTGAAACAATACAAAGTAAAATTGGGAATCAATTTGGGGCTCAGTAGCTGCTTGACCATAGTGTCATATGTGGATAATCACAGGTCTTTGACAGATAATTGTCAGTGAGCTAAAATGGCCTGACTAAATGTTTTACTGATTGCAGGTAACTCTCAGACCTCTCTGACTGTTGTTAAACCATGAAAAAAAAAATCAGCATCAGTAATTAAGTTCAACCAGCAGCTAATCTAACATACTATTCCAGCAGTTCAGGAACTAGGCTGTGAAGGGTTGGTTATCTGTCACTTTGAGGAAGCAAAGTATAGTGGAAGGTGGGATGTGTAGGAGGTCATGAGCAGTAGCAGCCTTCAGAACACCTGGCATCCTGTTAGCTTAATTGATACTCTGATTTACTGAAGTAACTTTTCAGTGTAGACAACAAGGAAATTCAGTTCCAGGTCCTGCTTATGACAGAACTGCATCTGCTTTGCACCTCAGCTACCCCTCTTTTAAACAGAGATAATGTTATTCTAATATTACTGGGATACTCTATGGATAATTACAGGAATGTTTTGCAAAGCTGTCGTAAATGATCAAGAATCAGTGAATAGATCTGGAAGGGACTACAGGAAGTCATGTAGCTAAACTTAAATTACAAGATAGATAATTCTAGTGCATAGTTAACAATGACCTGACTTCAAAAACAACTCTTATCTTGAGCTGCCAGTATAACAGGTAATATGTCTAAATATTGAAACAGCCATTAAAAACTCTAAACTCAGTAATAAGTATTCCTTTTTCCTAATTTCAAACTTAGTTTCAGCACCTGACAAAAGGCAGAGTGAAACATAGGCTATACTCACAACAAATTTGGGAAACTCTTCTAACCACTTCATAGTAAGCATTAGGAAAGCATCTATGTTCTGAATAGAAAACTGTATACAAGAAATACAGTTTTTCAGACCTAGGGGAATACTACAAGTCTCTGAAAGACCAAACATCTAAAGAAAGAACCAGTGACACTTTCTGGAACAAGATCAGGATAACATTCACACCTTCATCCTCTAAGAACAGGCTTCCAGTGACCTCAGTCAAGATATTTTTCTATCTGATGTTTTCTGTTCAAGACCAGCTATACCACACAGTGAAACATTAAGCTCCAGTACAGCAAAATGCCGGGTTTCATGGCATATATGTGAAAACATATAGACTACATGGACCCACTATACGGACACAGAAGAAGATTTTACTTGTATACAAGAATTTGTACGAATTAATAAAATATACTGGATCTTCTATATGCACTAGTGCATGCTGCACTAAAATAGAAAGCTGTGAGATAAAAAATCATTTAAAAAAGAGAAAAAAAAACAAAACAAGGAATGTAGGTCCAACAGAACACAGTGCATGGTAAAAATATGAGACGGTAAAGATGACTATAAGATTTTTATAGTCTGAACTCACTGAAATAACATTAGAAGATTAATTGTAAAATTTTTGCATCATTGAAGCCGTTTCAGGCCTATTTGATATAGGCAGATTAAATTACCATATGAAAGTACTGCTTGCTTTTATTGTTTGTCAGTATGTGCAAGACACACAAATCTTTACATACAATTTGCAACTTTTACCCTGTTAATATCAACCACCTGACGAACCTTAGCTAGAAACATACAGATTTAAAATCCGTTTTCTTCCAAATACTCATCTGAATTATACTAAGCATAAATACAGCTGAAACATCTGACAGAAGTTCAAGGCTCTCCAAAGGACAGTTATTGTCTCTCATCAGTCTCAGAACCCTACTGTGTAGGAACATTAAATGTTTGACCTCATCTTAAGATTTTGTTTTGAAGATTTTACCTGTCTAAGTCACTGACAGTTTCTTTGTGGTGCTGTCATCTTCAGCCACAAGGGACTTAGGCTGAAGAATAGTTGTATATATCTTAAAACAGATTTTTCTACGTTTCACAGATTTTTGTGTCTAGTCATATGGTTTCAACCCTGTTACTTGGACAACTTGAAAAGCTTGTCTAGTCAGCTCATTTTTGCCTCTCTTCCTTACTGTTCTCCATTCTACACAAACCAGCAGTTTAACAGTTAAACATGCCATTTCACTTCTACCATCTTTTGCTGAACATCACAGGTGATGGATTCAAGTGAAAGAAAAACATTGCTGACAGAAAGACAAAAGCTCAGTTTTCTCATGCTTCATGAAGAAGCAGGCAGCAGGAGTTTATTTTAGCCTTTTACAGGGTACACAGGGTGCCAGTGAAGAAATGTTCCTTTGGCTTGGCTTTGATGGGGTTCTTCTGCCCAGCTGGTACAAGAAAAAGGATACACAAGATTTTGGTTGTTTGCCTGGGAAAAAAAACCAGGTACCTGCTGTGCCACAGCCACCCAAGTCAAGAAAAGGATAGGCAGGTGGGACTGGGCTGAAGGCACCTTCATTAATGATGGAGCCAGCATGCTCCATCACAAAAGAGAAATAATACCATTCTGCTCATGGAGTAACAAGGTCAAATAGGAAGGAGACTCACTCTTGATATCACATCAGTTCAACTTTCAGCACCCATCAGATGTGGATATATGTAAACTTGGAGAAGCTGCGGAAGGAAGTTCATGCCGTTTTGTTTGAGCTGGACTACCTATCTTAAGGAATACTAGTGGGTCTTTAGTATTTGTGCATAAAGCTAAAGGCATAAAAAGGCTAACAAGGATGAGATTTTTAAAAGTCCATGACTACACAGGTCTCTCAAATGGGAAAGCTGCTATCTCTATTGGAATTACAGAGCACTAACACTAAGATTTGATTCTCCTTCAGCAGTGCAACTGAAAATCTCTCCCATTATACATTAGCAGTGGGTGGTAAATACAATGGTGAAAGCTAGAGGCATGCATGGAGGACAAAAGCAGGTATTAAGGAAACGATGCATTAAAACAAAATATAGATTGGCTCACTAAATTAAAGCAAAGCTTCAGAAATCAAGGCTCTTCTAAAAATTTAAAGCACAGCCCCAACCACCTGTCAGTTTATCACAAGAGAGGTCTTGTTCAGCCTTTGATATAAAAGTAAATCCATCCATTCCACTAGGACTGCAGCCAATCCTGAGGACTTGGTGACTATTTTTCAACTAAAATCATTACCTTTTGGAAGTGATCCATGTCCCAGACTTGTGCATGACACATAATCAGAAGAAGAACCTGAATGAAACCAAAGTCATTTGGGTCTTGTATCTCAACTGATTTTCAGGTATATTCTCCATGAGTTGCTTCACCTCCTTCTTGATATTTACTGCACAGTTAGAACACAGGTTCCAGAAACTTGTTGGCTTCATTGTCTTGCTTTAATATATATCTCTAAAACTGACATTCAAACAGGCCCTGCCAAAACTAAATATTTTTCAACATGCAACTAAGAATAAATTTTATCTTTCCCAGGCCATTGAAGAAGAAACAATCAAAGTGACTTTTTTTCCCTAGCAATCCTAATTAATTTATTACAATGACATGCACGTTCTTCTTTTTTTGCAACATGTCATCCCTGTGCTGATGTATACTGTCCAATTCTTTTTTTTTGTGCAAATAAGAAGATGGATAAAGAATTAGTCACTGCAACAAATTATGAGAATAGTACTTTCAAAAAGATGAAGTGGTTACCTTGCAAACAGGAAAAGAAAGGTGGTGATGGTGGGGAATACATTTTAAAAGTTTGTCAAATAAGGAAAAAGTTGAGCAGCTTTGATTAAAATACCTTTTATTGACCTTCCTGTGGTAAGACCAGTAGTTTTGGGCTGGTCTCCATCTTACCTGAACTGCATTTGTTTCTAATGAGATACACATATGGAGTCCATGTTCTCACAGCTGCTTTCAAATGAACTTGGAAGGAGGTGGAGAGTCTTATTGTCACTATACATGTACCATCTGGGGCACATTATTCTTGCAAAAACAACATTCATCTTTTAAAAATATTAATGTAATAAAATTTTCTTATTATGGCCTACTTAATCAGCTGCAAGAGTAGTAGAGCAACGTAGAAGATTGCCATTGAAAAGGAATAGAACAAGGAAAACGTGATTTGATTTGGGGGCATTGTTTGTTTTCTTGTTTGTACTTTGCTATTATGGTAATCAGTTCATTTGTTCTAATCTCTAATGAACTCCACCTAATATGAAATCCTGGGGAGGGGCACCCTTTGAAGAATGCATTTGGCACTCCTTTAGCTTCATCAAATGCTCTGGGCCAAATCTGCATACTGGTAAATCTTCAGTGGACCTCAGCCAGTTTATATTCAGCTGAGTATTTAGCCCAGTTAAAAGTTTGATTAATACCATATTCAGTGTTCTTATCCCAATGCAAAGCAGATTTGCACAGAACTATCACTTGTAGTAAAACAGTTATTCTGGGGAAAAGAAAGAAAGTGACTGAATTATTTTTAAGAATTTAGTAGGCACAATACCTTCTGTTTACAAGTAAATACCAAGATCAACTGCTACTTACAATAAAGAACCATTTCACAATAATAATAATTGCCACAGACCCAGTTTATACTAGAAGATTAGTGCTACTATCCCCCACAATTGCATTCTACTCACTGTTGTATAACTAAAGAATCTTCTCATGGTAAATGTTTTTGTGAGTCCTCTAGATGCTGCAATTTATGATAGAGTTATTTCCTTTGTATAAAATGGGACATTCAAGCATAAAAGCAAAAAATTATAAAATATCACTTGTGCAGTATTTTATAATATAAACCCACTTATTATCAAAGATTTTTTGAATTACAACAATTGTCCTATTGTTTAGAGCTTTTCTTCTCTTACACCTCAGTCATCTCTTTGGAAAAAAAAAGGAAGGGCAAGATTTTAAAGTCTGTTGTCACCTCACTGCCTTTTAAATGAAATTTTCTGCTATATTCCTTTGAAAATGAAATGTCCAATTCTGCATTCAGGATGGAACAGCCAACTCTCATTCTATAAGGGATCTATAATTCCTTCATTACACTACTTTGCAAACTGTAATTTCTGATTGCTGTTGCACATTGACCAGCCCCTTCCACTAATCTACCTACAGTGTGCCACAGCTGTGACCATTCAGACGACATTTACAGCCAATACAAAACTGGAGAGTTGAAAGCTTCCTCTGGAGGTTGTAACAACTTCACTGAATCTGAAGTACCACTGGACAAAATACTGTAGTCTAAAGGCTATAACACCATTCTTCCATTAGGCACATATGAAAAATAAATATGATAATTTTCTGTGATTTTCTTTGCTGGTCTATTTTAACTAATTTTACCAAATGAAGATGATGAACCTAAACCCTTAATACTTTCCAAAATTTTTGTACAAATTATTAATTTTCATGTGACTTACACTCCCAATGTTTGTCTTCCCTTTTAAGATGAAGAGCTGAATAAAATTATACTCACATGTCAATATCCCTTATAAGCTGAAATAAACAGTTTGTTTTGAGATTATCAAATTTTAAATTTTAAGCAGAATATCAAGAAAATCATTCTATATTACCTATAGGGACCAGTTCAGGCTGCTTGATGCAGATTTTAATTTAACTTTTATGTCAAGTCTTCACAAAGAAATGCCCATATTTCTCGAAAAACAATTATTTCGTAACTTCAAAGACATATTTTTAAAAAACTTATTCCCCTAGCCATCAGAGAAAAAGAACTATTAAGTCTAACTCAGTCCAAATAGTTTTCTTCATCTTCGAAAGAGACTGTAAATATACACCTCCCAAAAAGTGGCACATCAGATAGATAGGTGTCACATCACTACCTTAGAGAGAAGAAGAATAAAAGAATTTGCTTAATGCACCTGAGAGAAGAGTAAATCTCAGTAACAGTGTTAGAAACCTTTTATATTGAAACTTCCATGCAAATGCAAATGCAAAAAAAAAAAATCTGTTGCTGTAGCCTTTTCATTATTCATTATGGTCTGATCCATTTTTTCATGAAGTGAGTGGAAATACTCCCATTACAGTTCTAACTGGGAAGCAGATTGGGAAAAGCACCCGCAGCCACACGCAGTGGGAAAAGCTGCAACAGTCCCAGGAGCAGTAGCTGTGCAGCCTGGTTGCCAAAAATCATCCAGTGATTTTGCCACTACCAGGCAGGTTTACAGGGGCAGAAACAAGAATGCTATTCAATTCAGAGTAGTTCTGCAGACATAGCTAGATGAGAAGGGGGCATAATCTCTAAGACGGCAGCTTGCCAAATTACATTTTTAATCCTAACATTTGTTCCTGTGTTTCCTCTGGAAGAAAAAGCAAGGCATTTAGAGATGGGCCTATGTGGAATATAAAGACCTTTCATTTCACAATCTAGAGCAAACATTAGCATTGTGCATTTGATCCTCAAAAGTATAAACATTAGCAAAGCTGCCCATTGGTAAGTTAATGTCCTTTCCTGTCGCTGTTGAGACAGACTTGCAACATAAAGACACGGACAAAGTCCAATAAGCAAAGCAAAGGCCAAGGGCCCTCTTTATTGTACAGGACATCTTTTATAGAGTGTTTCGCACTCGTGCTATATCCCATTGGTTCCCAAATTACACATTTCATCTCAAATTACAAAAAACACCCTCACATTATTGGCTGCATGCCACCAACACCTATTCAAAAACAATTCTAAGTGAATAACAGCTTCCCTAGTGCAGGTGTGCATTCTTCATCTAGTGTTTATAATTCTTGCTTCTTGTTGATGTTAGCTTTCTCACAGATACACAGGAATGTTGTCCAAACCAATGTGTGAGGAAGTTTCTGGCCAGTGCTGAGTTTCACATGGGTAAATGCTGCAAATCAATGTCTGAGAGACTCCCTGACCAGGCTGTCAGCTTCCATACTTTCCTGGCCTGTAAGGCTGAACTGCAGGGGAAAAGTATTTCAACCAAGAGGTTGCACCTAGCATCAGCAGACTGGTACCAATCAGTAGACTAGCTGCAGACCAGAGTCTTGAGATGGTAGGGAGTGAGACGTCTATGCTTTGGTACGCTTCAAGATACATTTATTGCTACAAGTTATCAGGAGTTTGAGAACTCCCTCACAGAGGCCAGTAGAACTCACCCATTGCAGAAGAAAAAAGGAGTGAGACTGTCAGCTAAAAGGTCTTTTAAACGTTACATAGCTGATAGATAATTAACACAAACATATATTTGCATTTTCACATCAATAGTTAATCACTTTTTTACCGAATTTCCGTCTCAGTGTGGTATTTTTCATCCAATTAAGTGCTGTACCATATATCCCTATTACTTTCACTCTATCCTACCACACCCTAAACTTTTTACCTTATTCTATAACTACTTCTATATCTAAACTTCATACTGCAAACCCTTCTAATGTCTAACTTAACACACTTTTTCCTAAACTACAGACTAAGATCTTTGTTATAAGTCACTAAATTAGGAAGTTTTCCCATGGCCTTAAATTAAATCCAGCGCACATTTCAAAATCAGAGCAAGCAGGCCCAAGGCTTTGAAGGTTTTTTGGGCCTTGGATTCTGATGCCAGAGGACTTCACTAACTGTAGTTTTTAAACTGTAGGTTTTTAACTCTACTGATCTCCATTCTAGAACAAATCCAAGTCAGCCAAAGTTTCCTTGCAGGAACACCAGGTATAAGATCTTATCTAAACAAATGGATGATTATCTATGGCTTTACGTAGTCTTTTAAACAACATTTTCCTGGCATAAAAACTTCTAGCAATGGTGATTTGGCCTGTCCATTTTTAACATTATTAAACTATTCTAAAAGTTATGTAAAATACTAATCTAACTCATTGTAGCTGATGATACCATGACTCAATTTCTGTGCATGGCTAAATGAGCAGCTATAGGAGAAAGTGATCTGACCTCATGGAGCTTCCTGGTAGATGAATAACTCATCAAGAAAACAACAGTAATTCTCCTCCAACTGGCAGCTCAATACAGGACAAAGAAAATAGACTTAAAATTCGGGAGAGGATTAGGAAAACATCTTCTAAAGACATTGCTGTGGATTTAGCAGAAAAGGAGAACAAGATGAGGCAGCCTTGAAGTAGATCTCTAAAGGTCCATTGCAAAGATTAATAGACACTCAGTTATTTTAACCTAAAACATGTGTATTGCAATGTAGATGTATAAAAATGAAGCCAATTCATGGGGCACTGTTGAACAGCTGCAACCCAGGGTAGTTTTTTGATGTGCACTGTGCAACTACATTTTCACTAAGCAGAGTAAATTCTCCCCTGATGCAACTCCTCTACTACTGCTGTTTGGGTGAAATGGAATAATGACTATGCATCTAACACACACTGGTCTGCAGTGTATGAGTACAGCCAAAATTGAAGACTTGCCTGTAACCAGAATATTTGATTTTTTTTTTTCAGTGATACTGATTATTTCTGACTATCAAAATTGATTGTCTTCTGGGCTTGATATGGACTTGCAGTATCAGCACAAGCACTCTCCTATAAGCTCAGTAAGAAACCTTATGTAGTAACTGCACTGTTTTTCTCCTTAATTTAGCCACAGATTGTACAGACATCATCTATGAGAGAACCATAAAAATTGTAGGGATGTGGCTCAGACTATAGTGCTCTGCTACAGTTTATTAGATGTGACAAAGCTGGAAAAGTTCCACTTACGCATCTGCATTTACACTCTGAATCTATCTTCATGGATGAGAGGAGTCAGTGAACAGTAATTTCAAGGTTGTGAGCTCACTGTTGAGAAAGCTCACTATTTCCCTATTTCTTTCAAGAAAAGAAACAAAGGCAGAAGTTGGATTCTTCACAGAGCATTACTCTACTTTTCACAAGTTTGCTATATAGGGCACAGGTGAGAAAGAAAAATGTTTATGCTACCCATATGCAAATTTTTATGTTTGTAATTCCATACTTAATATAAAGCAGCTCAAAATATGTGCAACATCAAATGAAAATATTTACTCTGATCCATGTAGATGGCAAATATAAACACCAGTAGGGAGCAATCCAACCTAAAAAGCCTTTGACTAAATACCAGTTTTTCAAGTTTCCCACAGATTTCCATAATTGTCATACGTAGATACCATTACTGTAAAGTCATTGGAAATAGTAACTGATAAAAGAAAAAAGCCTTATGCAAGGATATTCGAACTTTCCGGTTTCAAGGGTGAGAAGAGACAGCTCTTAATACATGAGAGTTCAAAGATGTGGATATAAAGGCCTGCTTCTAGAATTGGGAGCAGGTGTTGCAGTTTCTTCATTTCAGCATCAATATACTAGGAAGATAGTTATGAAGATTTCATAATCCAAATCCATTATAATTTCTGGATATTCTCATGGGACGAAAAGAAAAAAACTAACAAACAAAAAACCAACCAACCAAACAAACAAAAATAAAACTCCTTAAACCCAGCCAAACCCACCAACCCACAAAGCCTACAAAATAACCCCAATAAACCATGTCACAAAATCCTTACCAGACAAAACAAAAAAGCTTGTCTAGGGAACACTCATTAGCAGCAGATTGGAGTTGATTTCATCTAAGCCTTAGGACACTAGAGCTACATCATGCTTTTTCAATGCTAACTACACATGGAATATGCAAGTCCATAGTTGGTTTCTAATTGCACATTCTAATACAAGCACTGTAGAATGACATTATGCACAAATTTTGCTAGAAATTCACTTACAATGTGTTCTTTCTAGATAACTGTGAAATTCATTCGGAAAGGAGCTATACTAATGTCTTAAAGGAAAGAAATGTCTGTGTCAGGGTATGCTGATGTAGTCCAGGTTAGAGGTTAGTGATACAGCAGGTAACGGTGATATGCTGTCTCACCCACAATTCTTCATATTTCCCTCTGGAAACTGCAAAGTTTAATGCTGAGCAGCAGGAAGGAGGTATACTGAGCTATCAGCTGGGCCATGGTAAGGACGTGGAGGTACAACTCCCAGGACACAGGCACCAAGAGGTCAGCATTCTCCCTGGTGGGTTTCTACACCCCATTCAGATACTCTTCACCACCCACATTCACCAAAATCATCTCCATCATTTCCTGCATTTTAGAAACAAAGTGACACCGTTCTGTTTAAACGGAATGGCTTCCACTTTAGGAGAAAACAAAGATGAACAACTTACACTGTTCAAAAGAACCATCTCCTCCAAGGATACTGACAGACAAAATATGCTCCCTCTTTTCCGTGGAGCAAAAAGTGTATGTATAACTGTGCAGCCACTCTGCGTAATTTTAACTAGCTGAACACCGTGGGGGGGGAAGTTCAAGATCAGAGAATTAATTTTACATGTTCAAGCAGGTCTCAGGCACTATACAAATGCGCCATCTGCTGGGCAGAAATTTCCAACTATCAGCAAAAACATCAGCGGAACCTGGTTATTACGGGAAACATTCAACTGCCACTGCTGAAAAAGGAGATGGAACGGTTGACAGTGCCGGGAGGAAAGGGAATACCAGTTAACCAGCCTGACTCCAGTCGTGTACTTACAAAAAACTTCACTGGTTTAATTTTTACCCACGTAGGTGTATTTTCAGATGTCATTATGCCAATGTTCAGAAAGCAATTGAATTTTTTTCAAAGCATGAATGTCATATTTAAAAAAAATCTCACCATAATTATTCCAAGATTTTTTTTCTGTTTTTAAACAGTAAGATAGACAGCTATGCATGACACATTTCATTGTAACACAGATCCAGGCTTTGATATAATCTCCTATCTTAATAAAGACCTCACTTTTCATGCCTTTAACAATTAGATTTGGAAAGAATATGTATCAGCAGACATTGTTTTTCCTAAATAGTTTTTTTAAATACAGAATTTCATGGTGTGTCCAGCATTTATAAATTATTATCAAGACTCAAATACTGAGGCTTTTCGCTGAAAATTGGAAAGCTATAACCTTTCTTTTGAACAAGAAAGAAAAGTCAGCCACTAACTTGATTCCAGGTCCTGAAGCCTTAAAAAACCACACCACCAACAAATGACAGCCAGCTCTTCAGAGAAGTCCAAGAGGCTCAGCAGTACTGATGGCTTCACTGTGAAGAAACTTGTGTTTTCAGTGGTGAAACAGCATCTTTATAATTTACCTGTGGTAAACAGGGTTTAGCCCATTTTAGCAGTACATAGGTGGCAAAGTACTTTACAAGACAGATGGGATGTTTCAGGTTTGGGAGGACTGGCATGGGAGGAAGGGTTGAATCTTTTTTGTTAGTAAGTTAGGCTATGAAAAAGAAAACAACTTACTGGATAGGGAGCACAGTAGCTGTTGTATTCAAACAACTAACTCCTGAAGTGTCCTGCAACTCAGTAACCAGCTACATGCTATAGTATAGGCTCATCAGCAGTTGGAAGTGAAGTTCATCTTGGATCATTGCTTGCAGTGAAACTCAAATGAGAATTGAAAGATCTTTTATATTGTTCTAGTAAAGTGAAGGGAAAAAGATTCTTCACATCATGATGGGAAATGCTCTGAAGGAGAAAATTTTACTTCTTCAACAAAAATGTCTACAAAAATGTGTACAAAAATGAACTATGAGGTCATCAAAACCCTTCAACTTCTAGCCACGATTGTTATGAGGAACAATAAGACAATATTTAATCCTGCTATGGTGAAATTTGATCATGTTTCTTTCAGTTTCAGTTTCTTATTTGCCTATTTCATGTACATATGGGAATAGAACAGACTATCTCAGTTGGAAGGGACCCACACTGAGGATCCAGTCCAACTGCCTGACCACTTCAGGGCTGACCAAGGGTTAAAGCATGTTATCAAGGGCAGTGTCCAAATGACTCCTAAATGCTGAAAGGCAAGGTCAGGCATGACCAGCTCTCCAGGAATACTGTTCCTGGGGGTTGGTCTTGGTAAAGAAATGTTTCCTTATGTCAAGTCCCAACCTTACTGACTGACACAGCTTTCAGCCATTCCCAGTCTCAGCACTGTTGCAGTACACAAGCTGGTATTTGCCCCTGGCTAAGCTTGTCTGTCAAAACCTCCACCAGTGAGATATAACACACATCACTGATTAAAGCACTGCCCAGGCTATAACCCCAACCAATCAGGAAACAAGGTGGGAGATTCAAACCCTCCCTTTAAAAGGAAGCTCCCAGACTCAATAAACGAGTTCTTTCTCTCTTCTGCTGCTTTTTCAAGAGGGCTTGTGTCACGCTTTGTCCTCCAGGCCGCCCCCCGCCACGTCACAGGCACTATGTACCAGGAAGAAGAGATCAGCACCTGCATCTCTACTACCCCTCCTCAGGAAGCTGTAGAGAGCAGTGTAGTCACCCCTGAGCTTCCTTCTCTCCGAACTACATAAGCCCAGTATCCTTAGCTACTCCTCAGAGAAAATACCTGCCAGTCCCTTCCCCAGCTTTGTTGCCCTCCTCCAGATGCATTCAAAAACCTTCACATCCTTTCTACATGGTAGGTCTCACATGATACCCAATTGTGAAGCCATGCCAACAGTGAACACAGCAGGATAATCACCTCTTTGGACTGACTGTGTTTGATGCATACCAGGACATGGTTTGCCCTCTGTGCTGCTCAGGCTCACACTGCTGTATGATATCGAACCTGCTGCCAATCAGCAACCCTAGCTCCCTTATTGCAGAGCAGCTCTCCAGCCACTCCTCAACCAACTCAGACTTACATCGAGTGCTACTACATCCTAAATGCATTTCGACTTGTTAAATTTAATCCCTTTAATCACTGCCCAGTGCTCCAAGATACCCAGATCCCTCTGCAAGTCATCTTGTCCCTCAGGAGCACCAGCAGCACCTCCCAGTTTGGAATCATCAGCAAACTTGCTAATTGTGCATTCAAGCCTGCATCCAGGTCATTGATAAATACAGAGAACAGAACTGGCCCTAGAACAGAGTCCTGAGGAACACTGCTGGTAATCACTCACCAGCCACATGTGGCCCTGTTCACTGAAACCCTTAAGCTCTGCCTTTCAGCCAGATCTTCACCCAGTGCACCATGAACCCACTCATCCCACAGCTGGACAACTTGTGTGAAGAACAGCCTTACCATGTGAAATACTGAATGAATTCCTTGTTTAGCTTTGCTTGTTCATGCAGCTATTGCTTTGCCTAGTAACCTATCTTTATCAACTCAACCCATGAGTTTTCCCACTTTCACTCTTCCAAATCTCTCCCCCATCCCACTGCAGGAGAGTGAGAGAGTGGCTATGTGGGGTTGTCATTGCTTGCATTGCCAATGCCAATCAGCATGTCCAAGGTCAGCTGGGGGAGAACAACCTCTGTTCAGACAAGCTCTGCCTTCTCCGTGTGTGTCCCTTCTCCTGCACCTGCTGCTGTCTGTTGTGCTGCCATTGCAGCACTTGCAACAAGTACGTACAAACCAAGAAGTAGAAAAACAGAGTAAGAGCTCCCAAAGAGCTGCTCAGGAAACCTCCATAGGGCTGTGCTACTGTGAGCTGCATCACTACAGCTCTGTGTCTACATCATTCCATCAGCTGGCAAGAGGCCAGACCAGGAGGAGACAAAAGAGAAAAAAAAAAAAAAAGTCAGCATTTCTATTGAGTTTTTTTCACTGCACTTTGCCTTGTATTCTCATAAACGTCTCAGAGATGGCTAATTACATGAGAAGCAAGCTATAAATTTTAAAAACAAGCATTTTTCTAACCCTGAAGTACTTCTGAATGACTAGCACCCAAGAACCCTCAAAACCGCAAAGCAACCTTTGGGACATCTTCCTGATTTCTTGAGTATTGTTTGCAATTTTTCATTTCTCAAGGTCAGTATTTTTTTTAACAGAGAAAGTATTTTATATTTTCCTTAATGACCTGTTTTTGTCTAGACCTTCCACTTATCAGTTTTTTTTCTATACTGCTGCCCTTATGTAAACCTAAATGTAAGGCAAATGCAAGTCTCAATCACCCATACTTTAACTGGAGTAGAAAAAAGTATTAGGAAAAAAAATTCCCACTTATTCTCCTTGTTCACAATATCCCACTTTCCTAAAACCCTATATCTAGTTCTGTAGCCTCCTTTTTTCCAAGTCTCAAGTTTATGTTTTTTCCATAGCATACCATACTGCCACCTTCCTCTCTAGGCATGTTGCTCTTCCTTTCTCAGGACAGCCAAAATGACCTTGTGGATAGTGGGCAAGATTCTACATGGCTTTAAGAGCACACAGGTTTAAGGACACAAAGATCACAAAAAAACAGCTCTGGAATGTCCCAAACATGTACAAACAGAGATAGACAGGTCCAGAGATACTAAGTCAACTTCAGCTACTGCAATTAAATATAGGAGGAATAGGTCAAAGTCATTATTTTTTTGATGCATACCCCTACAACTCTACCCACCTCAGAAATCACAATTCACAAATGTACCTTAGTATTAATGTTTACAGGTATTTGCCAACAACTACTTGTCTAGTTTGAAGACAAAAATTCAAGACTGGACTTATCCATGCAAGCACCTACCATTTTATAAATGATTAATCACCTCCCCTAAAGAAAAATAAAAATAATTAAATCAAGTCTTGTGAGACATTTTACATTGTTTCTCTTTTACAGTGATTCTATGATTTCAAACTCATGCGCAATTTTTTTTAATCTTTCCAGTAGTTTCTAAAAATCTTATCTAGTGCATCTCAGCAACATCTTGCCCGAGTCTGAAAGTACATACACACTTAGATTGCCTTACTGTGAACACAGTGCTTTAAAAAAGCCTTTGTGTGTCATGGTTTGACACTGGCCCAACACCAGGCACCCACGAAAGCCACTCACTCACCCTTCTCTGCCACAGCTGGGCAGAGGAGAGGGAAAAAATAAACGAAGGGTTCATGAGTTGAGATAAGGACCAGGAGAAAACACTTCAAGGGTAAAACAGGTTCAACTTAGAGGTACAAAGTGAGTTTATTACTAACAAAATCAGAGGATGATAATGAGAAGTAAAATAAGCCCTTAAAACACCTTCCCCCCCCCCCCCCAGCCCCTCCCTCTTTCCCACTGACAGTGGAGGAGACAGGGCATGGGAGTTTTGGTCAGTTCATCATCCTAGATCTTCCACTACTCTGGGAGAGAGAAATCCTTCCCCTGTGAGACCGTGGGGTCCCTTTCCATGGGAGACAGCTCTCCATGAACTTCTCCAATGTGGTTCCAATCTCACGAGCAGCAATCCTCCCAAATCTGCTGCAACATGAGTCCCTCCCATGGGCAAACAGTCCTCAGCTGCTGTGATGTGCGTCATTCCTCCACGTGGTGCAGTCCTCCAAGGACAGGCTNAAAAAACTGTGTGCACTTTGTTTTGATTTTCTTCTTAAATATGTCATCACAGAGGCATTACCAACTTCTCTAATTGGCCTGGCTTTGGCCAGAAGCACGTCCATCTTCAGAGCCATCAGGGATTGGCTCTGCTGGACATGGTGGAAGCTTCCAGCAACTTCTCACAAAAGCCACCTCTGTGGCCCACCTGCTACCAAAAACCCGGCCATGCAAAACCAATCCACTGTGAGACAGTGCACACAGGAAAATGTATACTCAGACTGCATGTCACTCAATGAACTGCACTAAGGTTCAGGCATGAAAGTACTCCACATGTAACAAATGTATCAGAGGTAGTAGCAAGCAAAATTCTGAGCTATTCAACGTATTATTCTAACATAATGAGGCACAAAAGTCCTAAGTTATAGTGAAAGTTGACTAAATATTACCACTGAAGATATTTGAACCATGTCTATTCAATTTTTTCTGAGAAACAGGTACAGATAGGTCCCATGTAAGAAGTAACACAGAAAAAAATATCAAATCTGGATGTTCTCCAATTGGTGTAAGATCAAATATATATCTGACAGGAACAAATTCATATACACATTTCAGCACACGTATATACCATATACCGTGGTTTTGCCACTACATGATCAGTACCACCTTGAGGGGTTTTTTTCCTAACTGCCTTGTGACAAAACCTACTGACACATGTTAAGCCAGACTTCCTCAAAAAAATCTTTAACAGACTTCTAAGTGCTATTTCAAATACCTGGTACCTGATACTTGTTATGGAAAGAGATTTAAGTGGTCAAAAGTTATTTGAGTGCTCCAACAAGGAAAATTATTTAATCTAGCAGTTACTTTCAGGGGTTGTTGTCTTTTTGTCACTTGGAGAAAAACATGCTTATATGTGACAATATGACTCCGAGTTTGCTGTAGAACTAAGTTATATGAATGTATTTTAACTGTTTTCATATGCAGGGAGAAATCTGTGTGCTGTTAAGCTTCCTGCTGAAATCTGAGGGCCTTCTCTCATCACTCACATACCCTAGGTATAAACAGTTACCATGTGCTTCAGTGGGAGTTTCACATTAGCTTGCAAACAGAAAGGCTTGAAACTAGTACTTCAATCAATAGTTCCGTTTATTTTTAAAGCTGGTTTATTCTACTGCAGTAAACACAAGGTCTCCTGGGTCAATTCCATCCCACATTTTGACTCCCCATCCACAGAGCATTTCATCCAAGTTTGTTTTTCTCTATTTTCTTCCATACCTGCTATCTGCTTTACAAACAAATCATGACTTGTATATAATACAGGTGGAAATAGGAAAAAATCCAAAAGTCAGATTTAATTAGACTGGATGCGAATAGTTGTAGATATTTAAAACAAAATTTGAGGACAGTATGTAACAGAAAATAAGTCATTGTTACACAAAAAGCTAATTCTGCTTTTTAAACAACTCTTCAAATAACTCTACCAGAGACATTAGGAGATTTTTACAATTATGAAAGTGTACTTTAATGATTTTAAAGACTTCATTTTTTTAAAAGGTCATGCAAAATTTGAGGTGAATCCATTTGTAAATACTGCTTATCTTACTGGAAAGGCACCAGTGGTTAGCTGCAACCTGGAACACGTTCCATAAAACACTGCCAAAATTGTGTATCCAGAGAAGAAATCTTCACAAGGCAAAGTACCAGCTGTTTGTGGGTCACAAAATCATAGATCATAGAATGGTTTTGAGTTGGAAAGGATCTTAAAGATCTTCACAAGGGCAGGCAGACCTTTCACTACATCAGGTTGCCCAAAGCCCAGTCCAACCTGGCCTTTAACACTTCCAGGGATGGGGTATCCACAGCTTCTCTGGGCAACCTGTTCCAGTGCCTCACCAACCTTTGACTTAAAGAATTTCCTCTTCTAAACTTACCCTCTTTCCATTTAAAACCATTACCCTGCAACCCATCATCCAATCACTACACTGCCTGATAAGAGTCCCTCCTCATCTTTGCTGTAGGCCCTCTTTAAGTACTGGAAGGCTGTGGAGCTTTCCCTTTATTAGGCTTAACAATCCAAACTCACTCAGCCTGTCTTCATAGTGGAGGTGCTCCAGCCCTCTGACCACTTCCGTGGAGTCAGCATGGCTTCATTAAGAGGCAGTCATCACTGATCAACCTTCTGTGATGAAATGACTGGCTTGGCTCAAGGGAGACCAGTAGATACTGTCTACTAGACACTGAAGTCTTCAGGGACTTCAGTATGGCCTTTGACACTGTCTTGGATAACACCCTGATAGACAAGCTGTTGATATAGGGACTAGATGGGCAGAGAGTAAAGTGGATTGAAAACTGCCTGCATAGCTGGGCATTGACAGTGCTGATGAGCAGTGAAAGGTCTAGTTGGAGACCAGAAACCCAGGGCTAGCCCAGGGGTCTGTACTGGGTCCAATCCTTTATAGCATGTTAATCAATGACCTGGATGGATGATCAGGCAGATTGTATCCTCAGTGAGTTTGTCAATGACACAAAACTGAGGCTGTGGAAGCTGTACAGCCTGGCAAAGACGGCTCAGGGAGAGGTCATCAATGTGTATTAATATAGGGAGGGTGCCAGGCTCTTTCCAGTCGTGCCCGATAACAGGACACGAGGTGATTTGTACAAACTGAAACTCAGGAGGTTATGTCTGAATATCAAGAAACACTGTGAGGGTGACTAAGAACTGTCATGGCTGAAACAGGCTTAGAGTCTGAGAAATCCTCAGCTAAAGCCATGAAACAGAGTTAGAATGTTCTCATGCTTGAATTCAAAACAATCCCCTGTTCTCAGGCAAGCTTAGTATCAACACAGAGTAAGAATGTAAACAATAAGATAGTAACCCACACCTGCATATGGAGTACATGTGCTCTTTCATAATTGGTTAGGATAATTGCTTATACCTTTTATCCAATGGAGTTTTGTTTTCTATGATGTCCTCTATATATTAAGTGTAATTTCTTAATAAAGAACCTCTTCTGCCTTCTGGATATACTGGAGTCTACATCGTGTCGTGTTGACTCAACAGCGACATCCGGTGACCAAACCGACGTGATCGGAACTTGAAATAACTACGCACTCAAAGGTATGCCTGAACCCCATCGCTCCCCCCACCGGGAGTAAGGGGACAGAATTTTCAAGGCGTTATGGCCTTGGACTGGAACTGAAACCATGGGAGCTAGGCCTTAGAAGGAGCATGATGCAGTGTTTACTGCCTGGAAGGAAGTCTTGCTTCTTGCTGGCTCTGACGTTTCTGACCAGGTTCTGTCTGACCTACTCCAATGGGCCGCAAGCCATGGTTTCCAGGCAAATTCTGGGACTGTGTTTGATATAAATGCCTGGCGAAAGTTAGGCTATACCCTTCTCCATGAAATGGGTCAGGGAGATACCAATGTCCCGGCTCTGTCTGCTACCTGGGACTGTTTACTCCGTGTGTTAGTACGCTGTAAAACTCCTAGATGGGATGAAGCAGAGTCTGGATCCGAGGGTGAGGAGGAGGAACTTTCTGTCGAGACTGATTACTCAGATGAGGAGGGCACTGACAGTGGCCAGTCTGAGCGGTGTCCGACCCCATCAAGGACGGTGCAGTCGCTGTGGTTATGCTGGCGCAACAGACGGTGATCCCTGAGCGCACGCCGCCCTTTGCGCCCGCCAGCCCGCGGGGAGGAGGCGAGAGGAGAAGAGCGGCATTGTGCGCGCCTGAGGCTTCTCCCCCGCCGTCCTACCACGGGACCCAGCAGCGGCCCCACCACGGCGCCACCGGAAGAGTCGGCTCCGCTCCTTTCACCGCCTCCGGCGAGATCCAGCGGCCCTTCCGTGCCACAGCCGCAAGCGGAGGTTTCACTCCTTTTGCCGCAACAGCCACAAACCGCAGCAGTTCCGCTCCCACCGCTGTTTGCCCCGGCCCAGCTGAGCCTGGCAGCTTCACCCCTCCCCCCACATGCAAGCACAGCGGATCCATTCTCGCCACTGCTCGTGTCGCCACCGCCGAGCCTGGCCTCGCCGTGTTTGCTGCGGATGGAGCCGGCGGCTGGCACAGAAGCGGCACCGGCGGTGCCTGCCATGGGGGTATCGCCCTTTGCCCCCTTCCCCGCGGCCCTGCCGCCGCCGCTGCCGCGGGCTGCTGGGTCAGCGCATGCGCCCGGCGGCTTTGCGGAAGGGCTGGGCTGGCCGGGGCCGGGGCAGATGCCCGGCCTCTCCTTTGTTTCACGGGTGGCAACCACGCCGCTGCAGATGCGAACACCAGCGCCCGTGGCTGCGAGCCAACCCCGGGCTGGCCCCACAGCCCGCTGCAGCGGCGGTGGCTGGCGCTCCGCCATCGCCGGTCGCTCCGCTGCCCGCGGCCCCCGCGCCAGCGGACCAGCGCTGTGCGCAGGAGGCGGGTGGATCGGCCTGGGCGCCGCAGCCGCTGCTGCTGGCACCGGAGGCTGCGGGAGCGCCGGGAATGGCCGCTGCACTCGCAGGGCCCGGACCCGCCGCGTCTGCCCCACGCAGCGCCCTTCTCTCCGACTGGAGCCTGCGCGGTTGCCGTTCAGGCAGAGCGTCCCGGGACGCCTGCGGCGGGGCCGTCTGCCGTGGCCACCGGTTGGCCAGCTTGCCGGAGGGCAACTGCAGTTCAAGATGATCTGTCTGAGCCGCCAGCGGCCGCTGCTACCCGGGATGTCCTGCGGCCAGTGCAGCCAGGGGTAATTACTTCATTACCCCCGGAAAGCCTGCACCTTCGGTTCCTGCACAGTCCTCTGGCTTAGTGCCAGCAGCTTGCTTGCCTTCCGTCCCTGTTTCAGATCCATCCAAAATACCTCTGCCTGATGGTATCGATGGGCATGTAGGAGGACTGTCTGCTCCTCAGAGTAATCCTGTGGTAGCAGCTGGAAATGCGCTTCTCGCGGTGGGAGGAGGGGATCGTTCTGGGGCACCTCGTTTAAGGCACGCTAGACAGATTTGGATGCAGTTAAAGTGCAGGCAGTACAAGCAGGAAACTGGGAATTGGCAGAAAAACTGGGCATGCCTATCGAGGCAGAGGGAACCTTGCAGGAGATGAAGCAAGCAGATGATGATGCTGTCTCTCAAGGAGCTATTCAAGCTTACCCGGTGTTCATGGCAGTTCCAAACACAGGTCAGC
>VZTR01003065.1:0-24246 GCA_013400775.1 Chaetops frenatus
GGGGGCTGCAGGAAGGCACCATGCTCTGATTCCCTGGGAGGAGGGGAGCTGCTGGCACAGCCTGGGCGTGCAGGACTCCCACTCCAGCAGGAAGGCTTCAAACACGGCATTCCAGGCAGGTGTCTGGGAGCCTGGTGGGACAGCAGGTGCTTGAGATCTGTTCACATGGGCTCCCATGCTTCTGTCAGCACTGGCTCCCTGCTGAAGTGGTGTAGGGTTGCTGCCTTTGTTGCAGAGCCAAAAAAAAAAAAATGGGCTGTTCAGAGGTACGTGAGATAAGAAGGGATCAGGGTTGCTGCAGGTCTGAAATCAGTGTCTGCCGTTGTTTGGAGGGCAGGTGGTTGTGCCCAAACCTCAGCTGGCTGTTTTACAGGTGGCCAAGACCCCAGGGTGTGAGTGACAATGCTGGAGATGGTGGTAGGACCTTGTCCCCATGGCTTTACCCCACAGGGAATCCCTCCACCCTGCTTGGGGAGGTCCTTTCCCCAGGCCCTTACTGGGGAAGGATGAAACCTCCTGAATCATGTACCTCTGGGTTTGCATTTAGTGTTCCCACCCTCCATTCTCTTTGCCTGTTTTTCAGTTCTCCCTCTTTTCCCCCCTCCCTCCATCTTTATCAGTAGCTAATGAAACAGGCAGGGAGAAACCGAATTCGTACAGTAATTAAATTTACTTAGAGGGTATTCAGCTGGAGTAATGAGAAGTTTAATTCAATGATTAGTTTTTTCTTTCATTAATTAAAAATGGAACAACGGTGCAGTTACAGTGGGCTGCATTGATCTTCCTTGTGGAAAGCTGCTGATGGAGGAGGAGGAAGGAAAGCTCCTCATTTTATCTTCTCTGGATGCTCTCCCCACACACAGATGCCTGTATTGGCCCCTGTTCCCAGCTGATCCCTTGCCCAGGTGTCCCTGAGTGACTCTAGGTAAGGGGTGATGATGAGGAGAGCAGTGGCACAGCCCCCCACATGGGTCCTCTCCCTGATCTGTCCCAGCCTTTCCGTTTAAAAATGGATTTGAAATATTTGCTGTGGGTGGAAGATTGAAAAGCAGGTCCCAGCCCACAAGAAGTTTGGGGTGGGAGAGTTGTTTTCCATCCTTGCTGAACAGATTTTGATCCATTTAAATATGTTAAACTCATAAACATGTTTTTAGTCTTTTAAAATAAGTGATGTGTGAAAGCAAAAAATAAACCAAATAAGTAATTTCCTGTTTCCCCAATGCCTTCTGCAGACTCTTGAGCAATGTTAGGACCTCAGATGTCCTTTAAAGCATGATTGGGCAGGTTCTGTTCCCCTAAAGTAGAGGCATTTGAGTGCTCCCAGTTTTGACACAGACAGGTTTTTTTTGGTAGCTTTGGGGATTGTTTGGGCATCTGCTCTCGTATGAGTTGATAAGGAGGCGTAAACAGTAACAGGAATAACCCCCCCAAAAACCAAGGAGCTGTAAATTGGTGTTTCAGATCCTGTCTGTGCAGGGGCTGTGTGCATAAGGGGGCTGGGCAGGTGAGCAAGCACTGCACCCCCCTCACCTGTGGCCTCCCTGCCCACCTGTCTGTCAAGTCATCTGCTGGTGTGGGGCCCTGTGATGGTGAGAATTAGCCAAGGGCTGGGGCAGCAAAACCTGGGTTTGAAGCCAGTGAGAGAGAGCCAAGAGCACTCAACACTTCTGGAAATGGGATGCTTTAGCTTTTCTTGGGTTATCTTGGGTGGTAACTGCTTTGGGAAAGCTGGTGGGCAAGAGAGAGGCTCCTGGCCAGCCCAACACCGTGTCCCTGTGCTGGGCAGACAGACAGAGTCCCTCCCATGATGGACTGGAGCCCCTCCAGCAGTGTTCAGAAATCCTTGAGGCTCCTCTTCTGTGCCCTCTGTGAAGTGGCTCAGGATCAGAGAAATCACTTTTTATGCCAGGGAAAGAGGCATACTTCCCCCCTGCTTTGACCTCATCTCCTGAAACAGCAGAAATTGTGATGGGTAATGGTTTCTGGCAGGAAAAGAGGTGAATATGGGGCACTTCTTTCCACATCTGCAGGGATGTTGCAGCTGAGCTCTTCCCTCTCCAGCACGTGCCTCAACTGTGGTGCAGCGGGAAGGAGCCCCAGGTTGGGTAAATTGAGGCACCCAGTGCTGGCAGCCTGTGCACCCCTCAGCTGGACTGAGCTCCTGGCATCTCCCAGGGCCCAGCCTGCTGTCCCCAGGACTTGTGGCAGTGTTCTGGGCTGGCTCTGGCTGTAACACAGCATCTCCAAACCCCAGATCATCTGTGGGAGAGCCCATGGATGGGTGTGTGGGATGCAGCATGCCCCAGTCTGAGCCTCGTGCCTCACTGCTGGGGTCCTGAGCTGCCAGAAGCTTTTGCAGCTCGGTGTTGTAGTGATGTTTTGCAAGTCCTCTGTGAAGCATTATGCTGGGATACAGGGATGCAGCTGGGGACTGACTGCCTGGGCAGGCTTATGGAAGGAGGTGTTAAACCTGTGCTGACCAGTGAGTGACATCTAGACTTGTAATCACCTGCAGCAGTGCCTTACAATGGTGTTTTTCCAAGGGGTTTTGCATGCATGTGCTTCTTCAGAGATCACTGCAAATGATTCCCAGGTGCTCTGGCCCAAATCTGTCCTGGTAGCTGTCAGCAGATCAATGCTCTACTAAGTACAGATCTGCTCTATTTCTGTGGGAAAATGGCTCTCTTAAGCAGTTCATTTTGGGCCTTCCAGCAGCAGGGCCACTAAATTTTGGTAGTTATGTTTTTCTGCCTGTTACAGCCTGATTTATAACTTTTAAATATCAGCTTGGATGAAGATTGAGTTTGCCTGAGCTTAGTTTCGGGAGGGAGAGAGGGAAAAGTATTCACAGCTTTTTAATTTCTCTCCTGCTCGCCTCTCAAATGCCAGGTTTAAAGCCCTAATTTTGGTTTCATTTTGCTTACAGTGCATGAGTGGAAAGCAGAGGAGAGGCCAAAGCCCAGTGCACACCTGGTGTCTGATCCCCCAGCATCCTGCCTTCATCTGACCCAGGTAGGTGCACCCGAGCTCAGAGCGTTGGTGTATGTGACACTCACATGCTGAGTCCAGGGCTGGACTGGTTTCCATTGCCAAAAATGTGGTAAAAATACCTTTTCCTTCCCTCTTAGTCTGGGGGAATCCCAGCCCTCCTGGTGGGGGTGAGGCAATGTAGTTTCTAGGTGGGAAATGTTCAATCCATCATGCCTGCACAGGGGACCATTTTACCAGGGGGAGAGGCCTCTCAAACAAGTATTTGGATGGTGGTACTTTTGAGAAAGGGTTTTGTGATGGGATTGTGTGGCTCTGCTTAGGTGGGTTTGCTCTAATTCATGTTACATCAGGGAGGGGCAAACACTGCCCACGTGGAGTGATTCAGTGTGGACAGCCAGGCACTGCAGCTTGGGAATGCTGGGCAGGAGCGGGTTTATCTTCCAGGAGAGGGGCCTCAAAAAGCAATGTTTTTGGAGATGTCTCTATTCCCATTGCATGGCTCCTGCACACTCTGCCCTGGCTTAGCCCCCTCCCAGCACTCTTGCTGGGACAGTTAAAAGAGGCAGGAGCAGAGTTTGGTTTGTTCTGCACATCCCCATCCTCAGCTGAAATCTGTGAGCTGTCAGCCTGATGCAGGAGATGTGTGAGACAGCAAACATCAGAGCTGACTGGGTTGAGGCAATTTCCCAGGATGTCAGTCCTCAAGAGAGAATAAAAAGGATCTCTCGGTGAGAAGTGGAGTTTGGTTTCCTAATGAAAAAAAAAATTAAAAAAAATGGGATTATGCAAGCATCTTTCATCTGCCACAGCTAGGGGAGGATTTGTTGAAACTGGATGTTGTCCAAGGTAGTAGAAGATGGAGGAGTGTGCCGGGATCTCTGTTCAACAGGGGTGGTGGCACTGGGAGGGGCACTTCTACCTGGGGCAGAGTGCAGGGCCTCACTTGGGATTGCCCAGGGGGGGATTGTTCCATGCCTGGTTCAGGGAAAAGAAAAATCAAAACAGTGAGGCAGAACTTTCACACTCAGATATGTAATTTTTCCCTTCTGTGGCTCTTTGCTCAAAGCAAAGAGCAGGCTGCATAGGCTCAACCTGGTGCATGCAAAAAAGGGACCTGTCCTTACCTTGCCTCACATTCCTGCATGAGAGGAGCCTGTGGAGAGACATTTCCAGCTTTGCAGAGAGGTGTTTGAGCTTCTTGTTGCTGTTTCCCGTTTTATGGAAATCAGGAATCCCTTCCTGCTCCCACAGGTGCTCTGTGTGGATTGGACCCTGGGAGAAGCTGTGGGTGAAGGATGCTCTGAGGAGGAGCTCCCACTGTGTCAGGGCTGACAGAGCAAGCAGAGGGACCATGGAAATAGCAGCTTTCTGTGAAAATACCTTTTCAACAGCAAGCTCTGAAGTGCATTTATTTTTAGTAATTGTCTCTTAAAACAAAATTCTGCTGGGAAATGATCCTGCTGGTTAAAGTCCTCTCTGAAAATGTAAGCGCCAAGAACCATCTGCTCTGTTTGGATTTGGGTATTTTCTTTCAGAGTGCTCTTTGCAAAAACTGAAGTTTTTTCCTAAGAACAGTATTTAGAAAACTAGGTGGGTTTGGTTTTTCTTCTGCTTTTCCCTTTGATAAAAGGAGAAAAGTTATTTCCTAGGGAATTTGGAACAATGGAGGGGTCAGTTTCTCAGGCTGCTCTGTTCACTAAGCAGTGCAAGAAGAGGGCAGCCAGGCACAACTGGGGTCCCAAACCTCCCCCAGACTCTCACCCTGCCCAAAAGCTTGGAGGGGGGAAGCAGGATGTGGTGCTGGCAGCAGGGATCTCAGCCTGAGCATCCAGTAGGAACATAAGCCCTCTCTCCAGGGAGCCTGCAAACCTTGGGCTGGATGATGTGGTCAGAGGCTTTATTTAGTTCTGAGCCTGAGTGGATTTTTAATGCATGAATTTTTAGTGTTTAAACCGAGCAGATCTTTGAACTGCTGTGGTTTCCGAGGGATGTTTCTCTTCCTCTCTGAATGCATGGGCCATAAACGCTCCCAAAAAACCTCCCTCCCATGTCCTCTCTGGTGATGGGGCCAAGGATTTGCAGTAGGGTTTCCACGAAGCCCCTGTGGAGTGTCTTGGATTTTCACTGTTGAAAAGCAAGTTCTTGGCATCAAGTTTACCTGAAAAGCCCGGTGTCCCCACGAGGGGGGACAGGAAGGAGTGGCAGCCGTGTTGGGGCTGACACCAGGGCCACTCTTGTCTTCAGCTGGCCCAAATGCTGAGGTTAAACAGTAAAAAGTGTGACTGGGAGAGCTGAGAGAGAGAACTGGGCTGGAGGAAGGAACGTCACAGAGGGAGAGGTCTCTGTTGGTCCCTTTTGGAAGGTTGGCTTCTGCACCCCAGTAGGGCCAAGGGAAGCCCTGAATTTCTGTTCTGTGCCTTACCTGGTTCCCACCTGGCTTTCTGGATTAAAACAGATTTCTTCTCAAACATCTCCCTCCAGGGGCTGACAAAGCTATTAAGAGATTTTCCTGTTGCTAAAAATAATTATTAATTTTGCAGAAATCTACCAAGCCAGACAGGGAGCCAGGCTGCCTAGCCCAAGGGTGGCACCATGAGTGCATTTGCTGGATGCCCCCATCAGGGTCCAGCAGCTGTGCAGAGCCCGCTGGTGGGATCTCATGAAGAGTGGCTGATGTTCAGAGCTTTCCAGGACCTGTGAGCTTTGGTGGGGACCATCAAGGACTGTTGGTGAGACTGGGAGGCTTCTGAGGTTTTCTAGCAGTTGAGCCAGCTCTCCCTTGTCTTGGGGTGGGAGATTACACCGTGTGCACACACAGCTTTGGGATGTCACATCAGTGTTAACCACAGGGAAGAAGAGAGAATGGAGGTGGGGATGGGTGGCAGTTTGTTTCTTTGGGTTTATGCATTGATACTCTCTGCTCAATTGCACCCTGACATGCACCAAAGGGCAAGGAGGGGTTTTAAAGCAGCTGTTTGTTTTTTTTTTTTAAATTACCTTCCATGAAATATTTAGCATAAAAAAAGCTGACTGCTTTTTAAAGACTGCTCTAATTACTCCTGCAAGGCTTCTACTTGTCCTGATCTCATTGCACATGGAGAGAGGCAGCAGGAGTGTTTGTCCTGGGTAGCACTGAGGGGCTGGGATGGTTCGTGTTCACTGCAGGGAGGTGAGCACTGCATTGACCCTTGGAGATGGGCAGTTGGGAGTCAGAGGGCTGCTTCGTTCCCAGGAATGTTTGCTGGGGATGGACTGAGGGCTTGGGAGGGAATGGAGGCAGTTTAGTGACATATTAGGATATGCTAGGAACAAGAATAATGTCCCTGGTGCACCCCATGGCTGTGTCCTGCCTGCCGTGGCTGTGGGGAGCACGTGGCTTGCCTGTGGAGAGAAGCTGCTCTAGGAAGTGCTCTTAGGTGTGATCCAAAATTAGTATCCCATTCACTTGCTCTTAGCTGTGTTAGCTCTGCAAGGCTAATAGGGCTTAAAAAAAAAAAAAAGTCTCTTGTCACCAAAATCAGCAGCTGTGACTCAGAGCATGCAGACGGAGCAGACTTGCTGATGAAGGCAATGTTGATGTTGGGAAGTGCTCACCCGGCCACAGCAGGGCCCTGGGACTTGCCTGAGAATCTCTGGCAGAGCCTGGGAGGGGTCCTTGCTTCTCATCTTGGTGCCTAAGTCACCCTGTGAGGAGGATGAAGGCGTGAGCATCAAACCCAGCCAAAGCATGGAGCGTTCCCAGTGCCGTGCCATGTTCCACAATTAATCACTTCCACCCACACTACACCTTCTCCCTTCCTTAAATCCTCCCTTGCCTGGTTCTGGAGCAGGGAATGGAAGCAGCTCCAGTTTTATGAATCAATCAAAGACAATGCCTGCTTTTGAGGGCTGCTGATTTAGAGAGCCCTTTGCAAGCATGTGTGTGCAGTATGATTTCTTATCAGAGCACAGCTCTGGATGAGCCTGCCAAGAGGAGCTGTTCCAGCTCCTGGCCACATCCTGGGGAGACGGCCTGAGTGGTCCTTTCATCTACAAATAAAACAAACAGGAACAAAGAAGGCAATAATATTGACTTTCATCATTGATATTTCCATTTATCTTATACAGTTACTAATAATTAGTATTTCTGTAGCTGGATGGGTATAGCTTATAATCTCACTGTTTCAGGGGAGCCTATTAAAGTCACTGCCAAAACCAGGCAAGCATAAAGATAAAGCACTGGACAAGTGCCCAGGAGGCCAGAGGGATGGGAATGGAGCAGGGCTGCATCTGGAGGACAGGCAAGAGCCTGTGGGGCAGCAGAGCTGGGGAAGGAGACCATGGGCAGGGCTGGGAGGGCTTGGTGAGGAGAGCTGGGCCCCATGGGGTACCATCAGCCAGTCCCTCGTGCATCGTCTGGCACAGCTGGAGCACAGCTGGGTCCATGTTTGGGGAGGGAAGGGCAAGACTGGCACTTTGTGCCAGTGGCCCTGGGGTGGAGGATGTGCTGAGATGCAGCCCCAGTGCCCTCCCCAGTGTGTGATGTGCCCCCCAGATGTGGCAGCAGCCCCCCCAGTGTCTCCAGCACACTGGGCTATGTGGGGAACAGGGCAGGTTCCTGCTGGGTCTGTCCCCACCTGCCCCATGGTACCTGTGGGGTTCATGCACTCACTTCCCACAGCACCTGCAGCCTTGTTTGTTTGCTGGGGCTTCATTAGTCACTCCCTCTTCTTTTTTTAAACCCCCTTGTGGTGCTTGTCTGCACGTGCCTTGTGCCCATGTGTCCACATACCTGGCCTGGATCTCCTCTGGGATTCCAGAGCAGGTGGAACACTGAGGTTTGCACGCTGGTGCTGCTCCTCTCCTGTGTTACTGTGAAAGCTCTGACACACAACTGCTCTGTCAATCATCCTGGGTCAGTCTGGAGGTCCATTTCCTGCATCTGTGTTTTTAATTGTCCTGTTAAGTGTGCATCCTGACCCCTCCTGTGAGGGATGGCTTCCGGTGTTCAGCATCCAGGCATTACCAATTCCACAGGAACCACTGCCACAGCGGCCGCAGGGACCTGCAAGCAGCGAATGCAAATGCAGGGCGGTGTTTTTATTAGGATTTAAATGAGTTTAAGACTGTTCAGAATTACAATGTGATTTGAGCCAGGAGGGGCCTATAAAACTGGTGTGAGTTCATGTATTATACAGTAAACATGGCCAAGCCCATGGCTCCTGCTGAGGACCGTCCTCACTGAGGTGGGGAGAGCAGTGGGCAGCTGCTGGGGCTCAGCCCTGTTGCCCCAGTGTGTTCCCATGGGGAAATGGTGTTTGGGATGGAAGGTGGGCTGCAGTCACGTGCAGGGAAGCTGGTCCCTGTCAACAGACCTGAGTCTGTGGTGCAGTAGAGGTGTGGGCTCTGGCTGAAAGGCAGGGGTGCAGAAGGGGCTTTTGGGCATGTTTTGGGTCAGGGTTACACTACTCTTTGTCCATTCCTCCCTTTATAGCTCCCCTGTGTGGAGGTGGCAGGGATGCTTCAGTGCTGGGTGTGCTGGAGGATGCTGTGCGGTGAGTTGTGGCTTCCCTGCGTGCTGGTGCAGCACTGGGTGACCCTTCCCTGGGCCAGACCCCACTCCAGGTACCTGGGAGTAGTGAGCTTGCTCCAGTTGGTCCAGGCTGTGCCAGCCCCAGCTTGCACTTCCCTGGAGACCTCACAGCACATAAGTCACCTGCTGGTTGTACAGGCGGTGCTCATAAAGGCTTTAATGGACATTAATATAATCACAGGCAGTGCAGGGCTCTGGGGTGATGTGATAGAGCTTGTACCTGTGTGCACAGGGGTCCTGTGACACCTGGGAGCCACCACAGTTTTGGAATTCTCATCTGCTTCCTCAGCCAGAACAGGGAATGAAAGGGAGGCTTGAGCTATTGGCTTGGGATGTTCGTGCTTTGCCTCGTTTCAGTGCTGTGCTTTTGATCTCTGAAGGATACAGCTGAATATTTGAATGAGAAATACGTGGTTGTGCTGAAATCCTAGACAAAATGCCTTTTGTGCCTCCCTGCATGTTTATTTGCGTAAGAAAGTGTTTTGCTGGAGAAACACGGGAAGGAGCTCGAGGGAGAGGAAGGAAGGCGGAGGTGAGAGCGTTGGGGAGCTCTCAGTACAATTTCAGGACACTTAAGAGCCTCTTACTGTCAGTGGCGAGACAGCGACATCGGAGGCAGCTCAGGCAATTGTCTGAGACAAATTGCTTCGTTTGATGGCTTTGTTGGTACCTCACTGGTTAAGTTCCTGGGTTATATATTTATTATTATATACAAAGCACTTGAGAATTACAGAAATACATACATATGTATCCACATCTCTGGATCCATAGTTATTTCCCATAAATGACCTTGCAGGCAGGAAATAATGTCAGCAAGCCTGCGTGCTGCTTCTGGGCAGCTGGATGTTTGTTCTGTAGGTCCAGGGAGTGAGGGAGTCAGGCCCCTTTTGGGGCTCCTCACGCCAGGGAGCGGGGCTGGTGCTGTGTTTGCCACAGGAGGGAGCATTCCCCTCGTTCCCAAAAGGAAAGGTTTCACTTGCTTCAGGAGGCACTGAGGGAAGAGCCTTTGACAGGAAACACGCTGCTAAAGAAAGCTGCTTTCCCCCCGAGAGGGAAAATTGCTGCTGGTGCCTGCGGGAGAGGTGGAAGTGGAGGTGTGGGAGAGCAGCCCTGCTGCTTTGTCCTACTTGGAGGAGAGATGGCAAACCAGGATGTAAAGGCCCCTTTGATGAAAAGACCTGCTTGGAGGCATTGGGATGGCACTGGAGAGGCTCAGCTTCCCTGTCCCCGTGGAGCCCTGGCTTTGGCCAGCCCTGCAGTGCTGTCCCCGGGGTGTGGATGTGGGAGGAGGGGTTGTGTTCAGGACTGCGTTGGCTGGGAGATGTGAGCTGCATCCAGCAGCCCAGATCAAAGGCACCTCAGCCAGCGACATCCAGCAGAAAGCCTTTAATGCCCAGCCCTGGAGCAGGGAGATTTACTCAGGGGACTCATTTCCTTGCCTGAAAGTAAAAAACTGTGTCAACTTGACATTCAGGAAATTTTATTTAATACCTTTTTATTCGTTTAACAGTTTAGCTAATTGCAATGTTTTATTATTTTTTTTTAATTTATTTTTATATACTTTTTTTTCATTCATTCCAACTTTGTGTTTCTATACACTTTGTTCTTCGAAGCCATTTCATTATGGGTGTTTATTGCCTGTGCTGGTTCTCTGGGTGGATGGGGGAAGGAGGAGGGGGTGCCCCAGCTGCACCCAGGTGCCAAAGCTGTCAGTAACTCTGGTGACACGAGCCCGACTCAGCAGATCAGGACAAGATAGCACAGAATTTTTTAGGCTGGAAAATACCTCTTAAGATTATTGAGTCCAACCACTAACCCACCACTGCTAAACCATGTCCCAAAGACCTGCCTCTCTTTTGTTGAATTGTTTGTTTGGGGAAGAAAAGCAGAAAAAGGATTATGTCCCAGGGTGTTTCATTGTGCTGTTTTCTCTATGAATTAATTGCTACTTTCCTTTAGTAAGAAAACTTGGGTTGGGAAGTTCATTCCCTTTTATTTTAGAGAACCGGGTAAATCCTTGGAAATGCCCAGATGTAAAGTGAAATGTCATTTTACTTCTCTGTTTTAGATTCACCAGCACTTAACAGAAAATGTTTTCTTCTGTTAAGCTAATTCTTACTGAATTGTCAAAAATATGAAAAGATAATATTTGCAATAATTACACTTATGATAATGGGCTTTCACAGCCTTGGCTTTTACCACAGCTAATTGTGCTCATCCGTTCCTCCTGTCTCCTCCTCACTCAGAGCTTTCCCCAGGCACAGTGGGTCCCTACACAGCCCCCCATATGTGACCTCCTTGCATCCAAACTTGCAGCAGCCCTGGCCCCGTTGTGCCCTGAGCTCACCAAGCCTTGCTGGAGCTGCCTGTGCCTGCTGTCACCCAGGCAGATGAGCTTGAGTTTCAGCTGGACCTGCCTCCAGGAGGTGCCATAGGGGACACACCTTTGTGCTGGGAGCCCCATGGCATCAATACCTCCAGTCTTTGACAGCGGCCAGCTGAGCAGCAGGTCCAAACCAGGCTTCTTGTCCCTGCCTGTGTCCCTGCGGGGTGTTAGCCCAGTGCCCAAATGGATGCTCTGAGTGCTAGGAGCAGTTTGCAATCCCTGTGCAATCCCAGCTTGGCCTGTACGTGAGCACCAGAAACACAGCTGGGCAAAGATGTCAAGAGCTGTTAGAGCGCGTGCGGTGAGCTTATATAAAAGGATCCATTTTCATTCTCCTGCTTGTCTGCTTCAGTCAAAATACACGGCCACAGCTAAGAGGGTGCAGTGTCAGGGCCGACCGCAGCGAGCTAATGCATGGCTGCCGCGGCGGGCGCTCCATCTCCCCGACCGCAGCAGGCCCGGCCCCGCCGCAGAGCCCGCAGCTCGCCCGGCTGTGAATCACGGTTCCCTGCTGACCGCAGCCCTGCCGGCCTCTACTCCCAGCCAGGGGAGTGGCTCACGGCTGCCCTGCCTTCCCAGCGTGAGCCAGAGCCGCCCCGGGAGCCCACGGCTGAGCCCGCTGCAGGGGCCCGGGGAGCAGCGCTGTCACCTCAGGGATCTCTTTCTGCTCAGTGACACGTCTGTGCACATGGGCACACACGTACCGCAGCGCCCCTGAGGTGTCTGGCACCCGGTGTCTTCACCTCCATTATTTCGAGGCTGTGAAGAGCATCTCTTGTCTGCCTGTTGCTCCGTGGGGACCTTGTGGGGCTGGCTGGAAGTGCCCTGGACTTGGGGATGGTGCCTTAGGCAGAGGGGACAGTGGATGCTCGTGTGCTCAGACCACCTTAGCTAGGGCAGGGTGACTGCTGAACCTGTGCTGCAGGTCCTTGCAGATGTGGTGTGGGGAGATGAGCAGTGTGTAGGGATCTGTGTTTCCCTTCCTCTTCTCCACTATACCTTCACCCATTCCTTGGTTGGGCTTATCTCACCTGGACCCTTTCCTGTTGAGCTGGACCCTTCATCCTGGGGACACTTGGCTTTTTCTGCCACTGTGTTGGGTAGCAGACGTGCTCTCTGTGGCTCGGAGAGGGTGATGTATGTTCCTCTCTGCCTGGAGCTGGCAGAGGCTCACAGATGCTTTGGGCAAGCCTCTGCTATTGTATTCTCCCCTTTCCCTCTTAAAAGTCCCTTGCATCTCCTCTGGAGGTCTGTGCTGAGGCTGCGTGCTTGTGGAGAGTAGTGGCTGTGCTGACTTTGCAGCAGCCGGAAGGGGAGGGTGTGTTTGTGTAGGAGGTGGAAGGGGATGGCTCTGCCCTCCAGCAGCCCTGCTCCAGCATCAGGCCCTGTGAGGGATCATCCTCTGGCCAGGTCACCATGTCTTTGTTCTCTGTCTGCAAATTTCTCCATACTCAGGGCTCCATAGGCAGTCTCGTACAGGAACGATATGAATCCTGAAACCTCAATGCACCAAGCAATTTTCATCAGAGGTTTTCACACCTTGCCTTTCTCTGCTCTCTTTTTCCCCTCATTTCTCCTCAGTTGGGAAGACATGGAAGCAGATCTCCCGGACTTTGCTGGGAGCTCGCCACCACCCCTCTCCTCTTATTGGCACAGGCAGAGCAGCTGATGGGCCTGTGGGGATGCAGTGGCAGCAGAGCTGCAAAACTCTTCCCAGCACTGGCTGGACTGAGGCAGAGGCCACCAGCCATCTCCCACCCCCATCCCCCTGAAATGTCACTTGCTTTTAAATGCACTAGTAGTTTAAAATAAGAATAACCTGCTCCAGGGCTTCTTAAACCGTGGAATTAAATATGGTTCTAGTCTCTAGGCAGAGTCTGACTCTTCAATTCTAAATCTGCTCAGCCAAGCGAAATATTGCAGGGGGAAAGAAATCAATATTTTTCATGGCCAGCACAGAGAGGAAGCTGTCTGTGTGTGGCTGCAGGCGTGCAAGTGCAGATGTGCACACACACGAAGCTGGGGTTGGGAGGGTGGCAGAGCTGGGATCTGGGATGGGGATGAGGACACAGTGTTTGCAGTGCCAGTGCTGTGTGTGCTGCTCCAGGAGAGGTGTAGGGACGAGTCCATCCTACTCAGGTGTGTGGCACAGCTGGGGTTCCCTCCGTGGGGTTTCCAGCACAGTCTTTTAGAGAAGGAAACACAGTTTTTCCTGTTTCAAAACATGCAATTTAGTGGCCAGTGAGAGGCTGTGAGCTTATTGCAGAGCAGGTGTGCTATGGATGTCCTGGTTTCTGGTACCTGATGTGTGGAGCTGAGCTGTGCAGGAGATGGGAATAATCAGGGGTTCTAGCAGAGTGAAGGACTTTCCCAGTGACTCACAGGCCCCATCATTTGGAGGATGGAAGTGGGTGAGATAGTGAATGGATGGGGTGCTTTCACTACCCACCCCAAGGACTGATCTGGATGCACCATGTGCAGCACTCTGGGGCCCATGACAACATATCCTGGGCATGGCTGTCCTTGTCCACTCTCTCTCTCTTGTCCAGAGGACACAGGCTGTGTGGGGAATGGCCCCTGGTGTCTGCTCTGGGAGCATTGCTGAAGGCTCCCATCCTTCCCTGCAGAAGGGATGTGTTTCAGGATCAGGATGCTATAGCTGGGGTTGTAGTTCAGGGGCAGGTGAAGATGTTTTTGCCAGGTCTGAGTTCTCCAGATGGTTTGTGTCCAACCTCTCTCCCCTCTGTCACTGCTTTGCAGAGTCCTGGTGTTCTCCCTCTCGATGGTGTGTGGTGGGAGGAGGGAGCTGTGCCACCGGATCGGGGTCAGGGGTGGAGGGAGGATCTCCATCTGCAGTGGGAAGGACAAATGTTACTGACCTGCCCTGGCGTCTGACCAAACCACAGACACTCACCCCTCCCAAAAAGCCTCTCTGATAGCTTAATTTCTTAATTGCTGTCTGTGATCAAGATGTCAGCTCTGGCTCTCCTCCAAGATTTGTCACTTCCAGCAGGCTGGTGCTCTCTGCCACCTTGCTTTGGTCACTATTTTCAGCTCACCTGAATAACTGGCTGGAGAGTCTCCCATCTCTGTGCAGGCCACCTCTGCTGCTCCTGAGGGCAGTGGTGAGTATTGAAGGAGTTCAAAAGAATGAGGAGTGCCAATTCAAGGCCCCAGCTCCAAGCCCCTTGTGCCTTGGCCAGAAAGTGAGGGTTGGAGCTGAACTGTGTGTTCTGAGGTCCCAGCTAGAGTCAAGCACAGCGCTAGAAGAGGTGAAGATGTGTGGTGCTGGGCTCAGGATGGAGAGCAGGAGAGCATGGATGGATGCCTGGGGGTGAGGGGGACCCAAAGGAGAGCTGCCCTCTGTGGGCTCTGGCACTGGGTGATGGGAATTCCCAGTGGTTCTGGCTCCAGTCAAAGCAGTGCCATGAACTCGTGCAGCAGGAGCGTATAAGCTGCAGCACAGCAAGGCTCTGTCTCTCAATAAGCAGCACTCCAAGGCAGACCCAAAAATAAATATTTGAAGAGGAAATAGTACTCTGTCTTCTGTTATCTCTCCTCCCCCCTTCTCCTGTCTTTCACGTATGACTGAACACAAGAGTTCATTGTTAAAGGGGGTTTGTTTTCTTGTGGGCTTTTTCCCTTTCTCTGCTTCCCCAAGGAGGAAACTCCGGGTGCTGCACTGTTATCAGCCCCATAGAACAGCAGGGGCTGTCTTTGTGCTGAGTTTGTCCATGCCCAGGATGATGGGTGCTTGTTTTTTCTCTCTGTGCTTAGTTTGTTTGCCATGATAAAACGCAAGTAGACGGCTCTTCCTTTTCCAGGGAACAGATATGATGGGTCAAGCTGCTTGAAGTCTGTGAGTGCAGTTCAGCCCAGCACAAAGGTTTCCTCATTCTTAGCACGTCAGCAGTGCCATGAGGGATACTGCTCCTGGTCCCTGTTCTTGGTGGGAAAGGTTAAAATTGGGCCAGAGGGGAGGCAGCTGGCCCTGTGCCTTCCTTGAATAAAAGGAGCTAGGCTGTGGATGGATGTGAAGGCCAGGGCTTGTGGTACTGCCTGTACTCTGTGTCAGACAGGTGAGCTACTGAGGCAGAGGTGGGAAAATCAGCCTGCTGCTAGCTGAGCCACCAGAGAGAGGGGAGCCCATGCTGACGTGGTGTGCACCCTATGGCACTTCTATGGGGCTGTCAGGGAAAGTTGGGGTGTTGTGTGCCAAAGTTGGTGCTGGAAAAGCGAATGCAGAGTCAGCCCACGGGCTCTGCCATCTCCCACTGCATCTGAGGATCCGTGGGCTGGGAAAGGAGCATTGGCATCATCTAGAGCCCTCCTCCGAGCGTGAAGGGAAGTGTTAGGAGAAATCAACTGTAAAAGTAGAGGTGAAGAGTGGTAGTGAGAAGGGAATGGGGAAGGGAAAGGCTCCAAAGAGGAAATGGGAATAAAAAACAGAGGTGGTTTAAGGATATCTGAGATGTCACAGGCAAGGGAGATGGGCCGGGGGAGATGTAACTTTGAGAGAAGTCTTCTCAGACTGACTGCAAATGTTTGCTAAGCATCTCAGCTATATTTAGCAGGCTCCATGCCCTTTGGAGAGTTCTCCAGGCAGATGGTGGAAGAGCAGTTTGCCAAGTGGTGGAAGCCGTGTCGGAAGGGGGTGCCCAGCATTCGGGGAAAGAAGTTTAATGTCAGCTTCGCCCTTCCCGCAGCAAAGCCGAGCAGTTCGCTTTGCTGCCCGCTGGACAGGGCTGCCAGATGGCCAAATATTTGCTTATAAATTAGCAATGGGAAACAGGCGAGGCAAAGCCCTAAATTGAAGAAATGCAGGGCCTGGATTGGACTCTTCCTCCTGTGCAGGATGGTCTCTGCAGAGCAGGGCTGGGTGGATCCATTACAGGGGCAGCACAAGGAGATCTCAAAGCCAATGAGCCCGGGCACGGCACTGACATCTCTCACCTCCTCACTGGCACAGTCACGGGCCATTACTCAGGCATGTGCAGCCTCTGGCTGTGTTTGTTTTAAACCAATATGCAGAGAGAAACAGCTTTTCTCTCTAGTTTAAAAAAAAAAAAATGCTGCTTGGTCTTGTATCTGTGCAGTATCTCACTGAATGGGATATGACTGGAATGAAATTTCCAGGCCCTAATGCAATAGAAGTACTTGTAATTTCTGTGTGTGTGCCTGTGTGGGCACAGGCAGGGTACCTGATGGGGTGCTGAGCAGCATTCCATGTGGTCCTGCTCTCCTGGAGCTCACCTGTGAAATGGCTTCATGGCTCCTTTGGGGTGTCTCTGCATCACACCTGAGCTGGGGCTCTGTGCCAGTGGGGAATTAAAGCCTGAGAAATGCCAAAAGGTTTTGAGGGTGGGGGACTGGACAAGGGACCACAAGGGTGTGTACAGAGGCTCTCACCAAGGTAGTGCTAATGCTGCCTCTTGCAAATCCTCCCAAATCACAGGACTGTCCAGCTCTCTACATGCCTTCACTCCAGAGGCATAAAATTATTTAAAAAACAAGTAAATTTAAAAACATTGTCTTCCTTTTGTTTGCTGCCTGGAGTTGGAACTGGATGTTTGCACATTCCCCAGTGTTCCTGTGCAGGCAGGAGCGCTGGCCTCTCTCCTCTCCCTTTGGTTTCTTATGAAAGCCAAGCTTCCTGTGTCTTAACTTGACTCCAGGGGCTGGGGCTTGGAGAAGCTCTACCTCTGTAATGCTGGCAATAAAATTGTAAGTGCTGGCTATGCTGCTGTAAAACTTTTATTGCTGTGGGAAGAGGAACAGCGAATCCTCCCTCTCTCCTTTCTCTCCTTCCATGCTGCTCCCCAACTCTGGCTCTGCTCACCCTCCAGGGCTCTGAGCCTTTGTGCCAGGCAGCAGTGAGCAAATCCCATTTCCCCCTGCTGCTGGTTCCTTTGATGCCTCCCCATCCTGCACCCCTGTGGCTGGTGTGCTGCTGCTGCTGTGGCCTCGCTGTGCCCCCATCCTTGTCCCGGTGATGCTGTGTGGCTGCTCAGCTGCACCTCAGCTCTGTTTGCAGAGCGATCCGAAGGAGAGGAGCTGTAATAGCTCCCTGTGTAGAGGGGCCATCCATGCATTTTGCATTTCATGGCAACTGGAAGCGTTGTCTGCCTTCCCACACCATCCCTTACGTATTTATAGATCACAGCGGCATTATCCGTGTGGATGCAGATCGTGCGTGACGGTTTTCTATAAATACAAATGCTCTGTAATTATCCTTAGAACTATTTAGCCCAATTCAAAGGTAGATTAAATAATGAATGTGTGTGTGATATGCCTGTCGACATCAACAAATGGAAAGAGACATCTCTGGATGCATATCTGGAGGTTTCCCTGGTGAAGGAGTTGGGGGAGGGAGCTGAGCTGAGCGTTCTGGAAGTGCCTCTTTCTCAGGGGTTCAGGCAGTGCTGTGGGAAGCAGTGGCCACCCTTGGCTGCTTGTGAGCTCTTGGGACCCGTGGCTCAGGAGGCACCGTGCCAAGGGATGGACAAGGAGGATCAGCACGCACAGAAGCCATTGGTATTCACAGTTACCCGTGGCTCTGCATCTTTGCCCTCCACTTTCACTGCTCTCGGGAGCAAGGGGAGGTAATTTCAGGCTAGACTGCTAATGGAGAGTCGTGGAAGGTGTGTGATAAGGCTCCCCAAGGCCTCTGGCCCCTTGTTTTGTGTGGTAATTGATTTCCTCTGAGGACATGCATGCCCTGGCATGTCTCCCTTCCTGCTGGTCTCTCACTGGCCACAAGCTTGTCCACAGCAGAGCCGTGTGGGGACACTGGCTCTGTCGCCTCTTTTGGCTCCTGCCCCTGTGCCAGCCTTTGGAAAAAGGAAGGGGGGAGCTTTAGAGCACCTGTGCAGAACCAGTCTCCTGCGTGGCTCTTGCTGAGGATGAGTGTGGCTTTATTGGCATCCCAAAGGGGTGAAGCACAGCAGGGAAGAGCAGCAGTGTTTAAAGGAGAGGATGCATGTGAGGGAACCCCTAAACACTGTGTGTCCCCCAGGAGGGGAGTTTGCAAAGCTCATGGAAGAACGAGGAACAGTCAGCACTGCCCTTAACGCAGGAACCTCTGTCTCCTTGCCTTTTCCCAGGTGCAGTGAAGCCTCAATTCACAGGTCACAGCTCCATTAGCTCCTGTGTGGCTGTGCTGGGTCTCAGCCCTCCCCTGGTTCCATGTCACAGCATGGGCTGCTCCCCTGCCCCGGCGACAGTGGCGTCAGGAGCGTCAAGGGAAGCGGGGCTGGGAGGAAGGGCTCCATCACAGTAACTAATAACTGTGTGCTGACAAATTGAATTATACCTTTTCCAGTTGCCTGCACTATTGATCAGAGAAAAGGTTTGTGTTTTTGTTAGGCTATTTTTTTTTCCTTTTTCTTTTTAAGTTACAGTTGCAATGTCCTGGGGGCTTATAATGAACTAAATAAGGTCAGGTTAGCAGAAGAATCAAATATGCTCTGGCAGCAGAAACGTGGGCTTTTCCTGGTGACTCTGAGTGGAGAGGAAAGCAGCAGCAGCTCCTGCTCCTCCCTGCCCTGGTGCAGGGGGGTGTCCTGCCCCAGGCTCCTGCTCCCTGGAAAAGGGGTGATGTGGGTGGCTGTGCGAGTGTGGCTGTGCTTGGCCTGATCCCAAGCTGGGGTGAAACTGGGCCTTACCAGGTCTGTGTCACCAGCACCAGGCTGTGCCAAACTGTGCTGCCCTGGCAGCTTGAGTGGCTCCTGCCCTGCCTGGGGGGCTGCCAAGAGAGGCAGGTGATGCACAGTGGGACACGAGGAGCCAGGATATGGTCAGGCACAGCACTTGCCCAGTAGCTCTCTGTGGGGTCCCTGCCTGGGGAAGCTGATGGTGTTTGGTTCTTTGCTCCAGAACCGAGATCCTGCTGTGAACTCAATTAAAGCTGTGTTGGGGAAAGGGGGAATAAATTACCCAGATGAAAAGGATGAGTAAAAAAACCATGTGCAGAGAAATGCCAGCCCACCTCTGAAAGGCTTTATTGAACTTGGACACGTGTCACCTTGGCAGCAGGAGCTGCAAGGGAAAGGGGAGCACTCCCTGGTGTTTTCCTTTGTGTCCCCTCTCCTGGGCTGGGACTGGAGCAGGATGGGGCTGTTGCAGGAGGAGCAGAGGTGACCTGTCAGTGCCAGGACAGAGGTGAGGCTGGAGGCTGCTCTCAGGTGAAGGTTTGCAGAGGTAGCAGTGTCTGCCTAAGAGGGAAGGGCAGCTGCAGGTCCAGCAGCCTGTGTGTCCCATGCTCTGTTTAACCTGCTGCTCCCAAAGGGGAATCCAGGAGACCTGCAGTGCCATGGCCAGCTCCACAGCCCTGGGGCTGTGCTCAGCCTTGGCCTCGGGTCACCTCTCAGTGAGCAGTACAAGTAGGGACATTCACATCTTGTTTTTGTGTAGTTCTGTTTACAAAGACCTCAGCTGAAATCTCAGCTGCCCTGGGGTGGATCTGGATTCTCTCCAGAGCTGTCTGTGTGCTGGCAGAGCTGCCATGCTCCACGCAGTGGGTTTTCCCACTTTGCACACAAGTCCTCTCCCTGGTGACCCAGGAGCCCCAGGCTCTGGAAGCAAAGGCTGTGCCAGGACCAGTTCCCAGCCTGCTCTGTGTCCCTCCTGCTGCACTGGAACTTGCTTCTCTTCTGGACCCCTCCATACAAAATTCACTGATTACAGGCAAGGCCCAATGAGCTGTCGTCACTTGTCTTGTGTATTGGGCCTTGGTGGAGGAAGAGCGGCTGGAGAGCTGGGCCCCATCCTGCTTGGTGTCCCCAGGACCTGCCAGGGTGTGGCCAGCAGCTGGGGGTACTCTCTGGACACAGACCTCATGTTTCTGCTCTTGATTGTAACCTTCCTCCTCCCTCACCGCCTTGCTTGAGAGTCCGGCCACATCGGGTATGGGATTAACATTCCTGGCACAGCCTAACTCCATCACCATTTCTATTAAACTCATTTGCTATCTAAAGGAATTCATTTTCCACTTTGTTTGCCCATGAGGAAAAAAAAAAAAAGTGTCCTCTGAGCTGAGGCCCCAGTGTTTGAGAAGGTGGTGAAGGTGGTGGGGGGAGAGCTGGGTGCCACATCCCCTCCTTCAGCTGGGAGAAGGGATGGCATTCCCACCATCCATACAGGAAGATGCCCAGCTCTGTGCTTCCACTGTGCTCTTGGAAGCAGGAGCTGCCCATTGCTGGCACCAAGGCTAGCACTTGCTTTCTGAAACAAATGATGCTGTCTCACCCTAGGATGAGTCTGTGCAAAATCAAATTGTCCCCTTTTCATCAGGGATATCTCTGCACTTCAGGGAACTCTACCCCCTTCCAAAAATCAGGTTTCATTTGAGTTTACAGCAAGTTCAGGGAAGATAGAGCTAAGTTCATTCTCTCTGCCTGCTCCCCCATCTCCTTGTGTGCCACAGCATTCAGTCAGTTGCTTTGCAACAGGCTCAGGAGCTGGATTCCTGCCCCTGGCTGGGATGTGGGGCCAGTTTGTGTATTTGGGTGCACGAGGGAGGAGGAAAACAAGGCTATGGGGGTGCCAGAGGGAGAATTGTGTGTGTGTAGCATGGGAGGAAACCTCTTCTGTGTGTGCATCCCCTCCCAGAATTGTGAGGCTCCTGTTGACAGCCCTCCCATGGATTATCGCCCTTCCTGCCCAGAAAAAGGAGATGCTCTACAGCTCTCTGTGCCTCTGTTTTTCAAGGTCAGAGGCTGCTGATAATTGATCTACAGCCTCTCTATAAATCTGGTGCTGAGGGGAGCCTTCCCTGCTGCCTCTAGACAGCAGCATTCATCCTGCACGGCTTGGCCAGCCCAGCCCAGCCACCCGCAAGGGAAGGGGTGCTTTAATCACTCCCTGCCTCTGCTGGGCAGCATTTGGGTTTGCAGCTGGCCTTGCTGGCTGCCAGCTCTGCCACATCCCCTGTGCTGCTTGTGGAGGTTCCTCCTGGGGTCAGTGAACCCCTGCCAGCGTGTGTAGCAGCAGGGCAGGAGAGTAGAGGAACTGATGTGGGATCTGGGGAGCAGCTGCTGGGGCCTAGTGGTGGATTGAGTGAGTCTGGGATATCCTGCATGGCTTGGAGTGCCCCACAGGACCCAGTGTTCAGGGTAATCCCCCAGCAGATGGGAAATCCGGCTCCACGGCAGACAGGCACAGGAGGAGTTGGAATCCAGCTTCTCAGGGAGCCTGTGGAGGGAGCCATGTGTTATGGGGGAAGAAGGAAGGTGGTGATGGAGGCCACCAGCTGTGGAGCACTGGGCCACCCTCCTCCCCTGGTGGCCACCAGCTGGATGTCAGGATGGTCTCTGGCTGTGATCCCTCTGTCTGATGGACTGCTGTGGGCACATGAACTCCTGGGTGTAGATCACAAATTGAATTGGAACCCCTGGAAAATGACAGCCCTTCATAACTGCTGAACGTTTCCCTTCATCATCATCATCATCATTTGCAGCTAAACTGCAGCTCTGTCAGGGATCACAGCAGTTTTCAGCCCAGAGCTGAGCTGCTTTTGAGCCCTCCTCACCCGCCGTGGGCAGAGCTTTGCTGCCCCTGTCCCTTCCCATGGGATCAGCCCTGCTCCCAGGGCATATCTAGCTTCATCAGGAGAGAAACCAGTTTCCCTCCCACAAATCCTTTCTCAGTGGCTGGTACTACTGGAGAAGAGAAATAATCAAGCCAGTTTAACCCCCCTGCTACCTGTGACTCTGCTGCAAAACTCATTAATGAGCCAGCTCAGGTTGTGCTAATTACTGCAACCCTGGTAGGCCGGTGAGAGCACCAGGAGTTAACTAACACTCAATTAACCCCTGGTTGCTCGTGATGATTTCCCCTGTTCACAGCAGCTGTCAGAAAGTCAACAAGGAAACAGTGGCAGGCAGGAGGCAGATGAGCCTCTTGTGCAGCTGCGGAGGTGACAACTTTCCTGTGTGGTTTGAGAGCCACAAAGCCAAGGGATCCCAGGCCACACAACTGAGCTCTTCAGCTGCTCTTGCCTGGTGGTTTGGGGTATCTTGGAGCCCCTCTTTGGGTCAGGAGTGTCAGGTCCCAGCTGCCTCTCCATCCCTGGAAGCACCCAGCCAGACGGATGCAGGGAGCTTCCAGCCCTGGTGCAAGGGACCAGAGCAGGTGGGATGGAGAAACCAGGAGGGGTTGAGGTGAGCAGGAAGGTCCTTCACCAGGAGCACAGACTCCATCCCATGGATCTCTGGGAGCTTTTGACCATGGTGTAGCTCATGCCAGCCAACCTGCAGGCTCCCAAGGCACCTTGGCTGCAGGGCTCAGATGTGTGAGGGTTGGAGCCACCCCAGCCCCTTGCACCCCACAGACTGCAGAGGGGCTGGGGCAGCCCCAGGTCCTGATGATGCCTGAGCTGCTGCCCAGAATGTGCCCTGCAGTTGCTATGGTGACATTGCCATTTCTTACCTCACTGGGGGAAAAAAAGCCTCCAAACATTTAATTCTGCAGCCCACCTGGGAGCCTTTTAAACTCCCCATTCGGTGTTTGACATGTAATAATTTTTCTGCTTTTAAGATTACCCTAAAATGCTCATTCTCTTTCTCTCTCTCGAAATCTCAGCAGTGGAGCCTCAGAAAGAAATCAGCATAAAAAATACCAATACAAGTTTCAAATGCCAATTTGTCACTATCACTGGGAACAGGCAGTGACAGGCACCAGGGAAGGAGACACAGCAGAGTGAGTCAGGGCTGACAGCACCAGCACGCTCCAGCCATTGCTGACCGGCTCCCGTGGGAGATGCCAGGTGGAGATCTGAGCCCACGGATGAGAGGGGAGAGGAGGTGATGGGTGGAAGTGAGGAATTTGGGGAGGAGAGCTGGTCCTGGCTGGCAGCAAGGAGGGCTGTGATCTGCTGCCCCACGTACGCAGCGACGCCATCGCTCGGGAGAGTCATCCGCGCAAAAAGGGAAAGAAGATCAAACCTCCCTTAAGAGAAACCAAATAAAGATTTGGCTCAATTCCCCGGGTCTGCCTCGTGCTCCCAGGTGACCTGGGATCCCCCTGGATTTCCCGGATGGTGCGGGGGAGCAGAGCCCAGCCCTGCCAGGCTCCCAACCTCGACGTGCAAATAAATACAGTCAAAACTGTCAGGCACCGGGTGCGGCGGTGCCAGGAGGCACTTGGGTACCACCAGCGGGACCCCATCATATGGCTCTTCATGCTTGGGTATCCACACACCTTCCCAAGCAGATGGTCTGCTCCACAGCACTGGGATCCAGCAAGCCTGTGGAGCAATTTAATCTCCAGAAATAATTTAATAATGGCTTCCTCCAGAGTATGGTGGTTTGGGGGTTTTTTCCCTGACCGGCCATAGAATAATTTAATCCTGCCTTGTGTGTGAAGGTCTATTTTGAGTTTGCCACCTGCAGAGTGTTTTAATCCCACAACTCAAAAAGTAATTCAATCCTCTCCCTTGGTGAGTAATTTAATCCTCTAATTCCAGGGTAATTTAATCCCCTCCCTGGGGAATAATGGAATAATTTGATCCTCCATTTCCAGAGTAATATGATCCTCTACCTGAGAAGCTCAGAACTTCAAACCAGCCACCTGCCTATCTGCAGGCACTGCCATCCCTGCAAAACGCTCCCTGCCAGGTGGGGATCTGGGTATTCTTTCAGTAAATCCATCCCCACACTGGCCAGGGTAATCCATGCGGGCCCAGAAGGGGCAAAACTATTTAGCACTGCCTGACCCTGGGGCACTTGAACCTGGGTGTGTGTGATTGCTTCGTTTAAATTCCTCCTTGACCAATTAATCCATTTGCTGATGAATTAATCTGGGTTGGTGCCATGGTTGTTGAAGCAGGGCAGCCTTTGCCCCCTCTCTGGGGGGCTGCTGGTGTGAGGGGAGGGCTCCTGTGGGCTTGTTTTGGTCTGAGTGCTCAGCTCTACATATAAATAAATATAAAACATATATATACACACACACATATATATATATATAGATTGTCTTCCCATTTACCTGGAAGGGTAGTGCTGTGTCCCCTCACGAAGCATTATCTCCACCAGGACTGGCTTTTCAAATGTCTTAACCCCAGGTGCCATTCAGTCAGGACCCCCTTGCACTGAGGGTCTGCAAGCAAGATCCCAGCCTCCAACTCTCCCTGAGGAGAGCCTGGGGAGCCTGGCAGGGCCCTGGAGACCACCTGCTCCTGGAGCTGAGCACCCCTGCCCTGTCACAGCATCCTGGGCACGTTTGTGTCCTCTGTCCACGCTGTCCACTCTCACGGGGCCTTTGGGCATGCCACATGCCACCTCCAGCATGGAATTCCACCTTG
>VZTR01003065.1:24293-44810 GCA_013400775.1 Chaetops frenatus
GCGCGACCCCCCCCCGGGTTTCCCCCCCCCCCCCCCCCCCCCCCCCCCCCCCAATCATTTGCTGCTTAGCAAAGGCTCAATAGGAGAAAGAGTTTCCTCAGCCAACATGTTAAAAAGAGAAATCCCAATAATGATAGTGTCCATTTCCATGCAGAGGAGGATCTGTGGAGTATGCAGAACAGAAATATTTCCCTGTTCCTGTAAAGACTGCAGTGGTTTGTACTCGGGAGAAGGATTACCCTACTAGAAAGGAAATAACACCCTGAGAAACACTTGTGGGAGAGGAGAAGGAGGGAGCAGGGCAGGAGGAGAGACCTGCAAAGGGGGTCTGTTTAGGCCTTGTTGGCCCCAGGTTTGGGATGCCAAGGCACAGATGGGACGATGCCAAAGCACAGAGGGGAAGGGAAGGTTCCCCACCATGGCAGAGGGGGATGGGGTTGGAGTCCTGGGGAGTCCCCACGTCAGGCAGCCCCACCCATGCTGTGTGGGGTCCTTTTGCACAGGGTGGTCTGTCCTGCATCACCTGTCACATCGCCAGGGTGAAGAGATGAGGCTGAGATAGTGATTATTCTTTTTGTTTAATCCCACTGTCAAGTTAGTGCTTAAATCTTGGAAGCCAGAGGAGAGGCAAGTGGTTTGGAGGACCAGAGCCAACTTCCATCACTCCCTGCCTGGTGCTCCCATCTGTAAAGGGTTGGAATTAACATCTAGTTCCCCCCCCACCTTGCTGTGGCCTCCCGGGACCACCCCATCACCTACCACAGCTCCCTGCAACCTCCCTCTGGGGCTGCCCTGGGCTCAGAGGTGCCCGTGATAATTGTCTTTCCTAGGGACAGAGAATTCAAGCAAAAATCCTTGCCTAGGCTAAACAGAAATCCTTGTGTCCTACTGCATGCTTTTTATGCCCTGGTCCTGCCTGGGACTGCTAAAATTCTGCTTTTAAAACTCTGCATTGTACAAAAGTCTGTCCTGGATATGTCATCTCTCATTCTAACGTGATCTATTAGACAAATAATTCTTTATGTGCAAAGCGTTCCTAAGTACCTGCAGGCCAGAGGGAAGAGACAGAGGGGCTTGAATATCTTTAAAAATCCCATTCTAAATGTTTCCACTTCAAAGTCTCTCGTGCAAATTCTGCTCCGTGCCACATCTCATGCCCAAAAGTCAGCTCTGCCAGTGCCTTCTGTGTCATGCTGGTGCCCCATGGCAATGCTCTGTGGGGCAGTGGTGGGCTCGTGCCAGCTGTGCTGTGTCTCCCAGATGTTGCAGCCTTCTGTTGAAGTGGGGGGGGAGAGAGCAGGAGAAAAGTCTCTCCCTTTACCCCTTGAAAGATGAGCCGCTCTCTTTAACCAGTCTTGGTGTTGGCTCACCTCTCTTCCCCTCTAATGAGTCGGTTTTTGTTCTCCCCTATCACGTCTGGATGCACATTGTGGGTAATTGATGGACAGGACCCGACCTCTGAAAGCTATCAACGTAGCCGCTGTGAAATCACACGTCCAAATATGTTTATCTTCCCAGCTTTTTGGGCCCGAGCACTCTTGGACACGGATTTCCGTACTTCAAGGAAGAGAGCAAATTTCCTTCAAAGTGTCAGCATAGAAATGAAAGATAAAAGGGAAGGCACAGGGGCTGCTTAAACTTTGCATTCACGGCAAAGCGGAGCAGCTTGGCTCGGAGGGAAGGAACTGGAGCTCAGCCATGGGTTTTGGAGAGGTTGGTGGTGCCTCAGGGATCTGGATGCTACCCTGTGGTGGGTGCTCTTCCAATGGTGACTTCCAGCCAGCACTGGTGTGCAAACTGCCTGCTCTTCTCCACCTGTTTTCCCCTGGATCCATCCCAGTGGCTTGGAGTCTGGGTGTCTTCTCCTGCTGTGAACTGAACTCCTGGCACTTGGCACAGGTGGGTCCCTGGGGTCACACCAGGTGTCCACCCCCTAGCACTGGGGGAGGTCTCCATTAACCTGGTGTTGCTGTAGGATGTGAGGAAGCAGTCATGCCTGCTCTGAGCCTCTTTGCTCTGCCAGGACAAAGCTTGTGCTGTGGCTGCAGCCACTGGGAGTGGCAGGCAGTGGCCCCACGGTGATAGGCTCATGCCTGTGCAGGTACACCCTGCCTGCCCTCGACCTGGCTTTTGAGTGCTCTGGGAGTAATTCTGGATTGCAGGAACCACTCTCCACACAAGCACCTCTCCAAAGCAGCAGCAGCAGCAGGTGTTCAATGTTCCTCCTTGGTCCCTCCCTGAGCTGTGGGCATGGCAGGAAAGAGGCTGAGCTGCAGCCAGGGAGCTGGGAGGATTTCCCCGACCAGTGAGGAGGATGGAGACCATTCCTGCCACCTGGGCACAGCCATCATCCCCTGGCCAGACCCTGGTGGGGCTGCCCATGACCACCGTGGAGGCATTTCAGGGCAAGCAGGAGCCCTCCCCGGTTGCAGCCGGAGCGGCTGCAGCGCACTCCCTGCGTGCTGCTGACTGACAGCCAGGACACGCGGCCGCACATCTTGTTTTCAGCAATCTGGGTGTTTGTGTTGGCAGAGCCTGGCTCACGCTCATGACAGGAGCTGCCTCTCACTGTCAGCAGCAGCTCTGCCGTTGCTGAGCCTTTGCACACCCACCTCTTCCCCGGAGTTGCTGGCGGCTCCACCAGCCTCTGCTCCTGGCACCTCTCACATGGCTGCCTGCGGCCACGGTGCTGCCAGGCTCTGCCCTCCTGCAAGCACAGGTTTTGCCCCTCTTTTGATGCAGCCCTGTTGCTCACAGTCCCCCAGCCATCACCCTCTCCCACTGTCCTGGGGAGCTCCTCATGCACCAAGATCAAGGTTAAGTCTGCTCCCAGCCTCACTCCTGAAGTTGTCTGCTTTAAATACCGACAGCAGGTGAAGTGAGGAACCCTAATGGATTTGCTGCAGAGCTCCTCCTTGGGGATGGTGTAGTTTGTGCTAAGCAAGAGCTGGGAGTATGTGGTACCTGTCACACCTGGCCACAAAAGGACACAGATCCCCACAATTAGGAGAACAGCCGAGGCCCCCAAAAGGCAAGAGCCCATTTATTTTTGATACACACTTTTATAGAGTTTGCAAAGTGTGAGAGGATTGGAAGATGAAATCTCTCAACCAGACTGGTGAAGTGACCAGTCAGTCAGCTTTCCTTCTCCAGGAAGGAATGTAAACAAAACCATTGTTTTTAGTACAGTGCATGAGAAAATCTGACTCGAGAATATAAACTTTTCAGAAGGCTTTCAAAAACAGGGTGACAGGAGTATAGGCTGAGAGTGGTCCCTCTGAGCTCTCATCTCTCTGTCTCCAGCCTTCTTTTCTTGAGGAGCTCTGTGGGATGAGAATGAGCTGCCGGAGCAGGTCCATGGTGGGATGAGGGTGGCAGTAGAGCCAGGGCCCTGCTCAGAGCAGTGCTGCCCACCCAGCCTGTCAGTCCTGTTCACACTCCCAGAAACTCTCCAGGAGCTCTGAGGCTGCACCGACTGTGTCTGCAACCCCTGGGATGGGGCTGCCTGCCCAGGCTCCTGCTTCTCTGGGCTGCCTTTAGCTGTTTCCAGCATGGGATACAGGTGCTGGGTGTGAGCTGGAAATACTGAGCTGCAGCCGCTGTCCCACCTGTGTGTGGAGAGTGCTGGTCCCCAGCCCTGCCGTGGCTCCTGGCTGTGCAGCCCCGTGTCCATCCCTTGTCCTCCTGTTGCAGTGTCACCAGGAGATGCCACTGCGGGGCCAGCGAGCCCTCAGCCTGCCAGCAGGACTGGGCTCTGCCCGCTGCTGCCACGCAGGGACCTGACAGCGGCACGGGGTGAGAGCCCTGTGCCTCTGCCTGCCCGGGACAGATGCTGCCCAGCAAAGCTCCCAGGCTCTGCCTCAGAGCGGCCCAGAGCAGAAGCAGCTCTTGCCTGGTGCTGCCAGGGAAGGGAGGTGAGGAGAAGGAGGAGGGCGAGCTGGAGCACGGGTGCACCTGGGGACACGAGCTCTGCAGCAGGGCTGCGGGGAGGGGAGCCTGGGCTCGGGGAGGGTCCTGTGTGTGTGCACAGCAAAGGTCGTGTGTTCATTGCTTGACAACATGTCCACATAGCAAAATCACCTCCGAGCACCTCAAAATCACCCTCCCCACCCCAGGGACAGCAAATAATACTGGGACATCTGCAGATGCTTCATGACTCAAATGAGAGTTTGCTTGCCAACCTAATCCTTTCCTACTAGCGCTAAAAAAACCCAAAGAGGGTTTTGCAGCCCTAAATCCAGCTCCTGGCTCATTTGCAGCCCACCAGCAGAGTATTAAGTTGGGGCACTTGGGTCTACAAAGGTCAGGGCTGCAGGGGGAAGCTTTGAGCCACCTCTGAGACCTCTCAGTAGCCTCAGAGCACCCTTTGGTTCTGTCATCAGAAATGCATCCAAAAAGGCACCTTTTTGATGGAGAAATGTAAATAGAAACAGCCTTCTGTAGAAGTGAGGACAAGCCACATTTCATCCCACCCTCCCTGGAGCTCTGGAAGCCTCTTGTGCTGCCAGAGCAGCTCTTGCACAGGTAGCCCCTCTTGGGAGGCATGTACCCTCCTCTAGCAAATGCATTTACCACAGTGTGAAGCACAAACTTGTCTTCTCTGTGTGTGACTCCGGGCTGTATTGTAGATTAAAAGATTTGTCTTTCTCCTTTATCCAGCAGGTGGGTCTCTGGTGGCTGTTTCAATACCATCCCTGCATGGGCTCTGGGATGTCTGTGCTGAGGTTCTCTGTAAACTCAATTACACCATGGTAATAGCCTGGTATTGACTCAGGAGCCTCAGCAACACAGGACTCTTGCCGTTTATTAGTTGTTTAATTATATGGCACATCAGGCCAAAATAATGTCATTAGCTAATTAGCCCATGTTGGGGGTATTTGTAATTTTTCTTAAATGAATGTTAACATCAGTGAAAGGTACCAGCTGGTAGCCCAAGAGCCAGGGCTCCTTTTGTGCATAGAGGAGGTTGAGGTTGATTCCAGCCTAGATGCTCCTTCGTGTGTCCTGTGGGCACAGGTCCCCTGCCACCCCCAGGGACAAGATGTCCCTCCTCAAGGGTTTGGGTGAGCTCTGTGTAAGAGCACCTTCTCTCCCTGTGGCTGGGACCCTCCAGAAGAGCTCACTGTGGGCATGGCTGGGCCGAGCCTATGCCCAGGGGTTATTCAGTAGCAGCATTTTCAGGATTTGAGGATTACAGCAGGGTGGAAAGGCACAGCTCTCCAGGACTGTCACACAGCTCGGCCCAGACACTGCCCATGTGCTGCCAGAGCCACTGGGAGTCACTGCCCCCGTGTTTGACACCAGCTACACATGGCTGAGCACACTGAGAAGGGAGGCCAGCAGCACGGGCTGCAGTCCTAACCCACCAGAGGGGGTGACAGCAGCACAGCCCTAGGGCTGAACCGTATTATGGCGCTCCCGCTGCCTGTTTGGCCCGAGAATTCACCCAGTTACTCAGCAATGCCTCCTTGTCCTCTGCCTGAGGGGCTGGGAAGGCAGAGCCCATGTGTCCCGTGCAGGGGATACTGCCAGGACTGCTGTGACTGCCAGCACACACCCCGTCCCCATTCCCGTGTGCAGACTCCAGTATGGGCTTCCCTGCATTCCCAGACTCCAGTATGAAAGCTTTTGGACTGGAGCTGTGTGCTCAGGATGGATCAGTCAGCCACGGGATCTGCTCCTCGTTTCACCCTGGTGACAGGGCACACATCAGCAACATCCCAGGGGCTCACCCGGAGGTGGATGCAGGCTGTGGAGATGGGCTGTGTAAATCCTGTGGGATAAGTCCCGTGGGACTAGGAGTTCTACAAGACAGTTCTGGCTGTCTCCCTGTGGTTTCTGTGGCTTTTCTGAGGAGGAGGCAGCATTGCCACGTGAGAGCACTCTGGGTAGGGTGCTGCAGGATGTCCATCAGAGATATTGTTATTAATTAGCATTTCTTGGCTGCTCTATCCCACCAGCACCGATGGTTTTCAGAGTGACGACTCCTGACTTAATGTTAGTCCTTCAGCTGGCTGCTCTGGGCCTGCAATTCCCAGTTGTGTTGCCCCCACAAAATTCGTACCATTATTTAACCCAAACAGGTCAGCTCCGTGTCTTACTAAATACATTTGCTGATCCTGAAGATTTCTAAATGTCTTTCCTTCTGGCTGGGTCCATTCCAAACTCTGAAAAATTGCAGGCCCCTGCAGGTGCTTTCATGTCCTTGAGGACAAGTTCTGCCGACTGGAGAACCTCCGTGGGGAGCCCACGCACTTCTGAGAGGTTCAAGAGTCCATAGCCAATAACTCCAAAATTAACCATGCAGGCCTCCCCCAAGTCCTCAAAGGCACAAGTTCAGATGAATAAAATAAATTTGGAGTTAATAGACCACACTGAATTTGAAATATGACATTTCAAAAAGGGGAGGGGGAATAGAAGACTTGTCCAATAGTTAAAAACTTTCCCTCTTTCGTACCTTCTCATCTCCCCAGCACTTAAGCTGCACTTAATTGGAGATTCTCTCTAATAGTTACATTCCAGAGTAGAGAATTCTTTGGTGGACAGATTTAAAAAAAAATTTTTTTTTTTTTAAGACACATTAGGGGGAAACAAAACTGGGCTCGTAAGGAGAATGAGTTACATCCTTCTTTTGGCCAATGCTGGTGTGGTTCCACAGCACTGCTGTGAGATAATCACCCATTCTCCCATGCTCTGCCGCTCACCTTAATAACTCTCCCAGGATTTGATGTAATGGTTTACATAACCTTTCTGAAGCATCCTGAATTCTGATGCATCCAGCACTTAAATGTGACATTGAGTCAAGTCTGAAGTACTTTACAGCTGGGTGATGCTGCTTGGGGCTACGGCAGACGATGAATGGAAAAGTTTCACTTACCAAGATGAACTTTTTGCCAGCTGAGCTGTGTGTCTGGAAGAAATCTCAGGGTCTCAGATCCTGAGCTCGGTTTGTCTCCCTGTGCCGCCTGTGGATGCTTGCAGCACCAGGGCTGATCCAGGGCAGCAGCTACGGACTTGAATTCCTCTTACCTGTCTGCATGTGGCCTCTCTGTAGGTACCTGCCTTGGAGCCCACTGGCTGGATGACATTTATAGTCAGCGGGGAGAAAAAAGGCACGTCCAGGAAAAATTCATCTGACCTTTCTCAGGCAGCCACCTTAGAATGAGATTAATCCTGCCCCTGAGAGGGCCTTTTCTCTCCATTAGCGATACAGCAGTTCATCCAGCTTGTCCATGGATGCAGGCTGTGTTTGGGCAGATGTATCCCCCTGGATCCCTGCTGGGCATGGCCAGGGAAGATGCTTTGCTCCTTCCCCCGGGGCACCGTGCAGAGTGCAGCTGTGGGAGACGGGTGGCAGCCCTGCTTCCCCCCCAGCACCCTCCCCAGCTGGGGCTGTGGCACCTGGCATTCACCAGCCCCACCAAAGGCACAGGCTCAGAGGGCAGGGATAAAGATAGGCATTTTCTGATATCCGGGGCTGACTGTGCTGTCTTCAAAATCCCGCAGTAATTGCTGGTGTTGACTGTATATGTAAATCTGTATCTATAATAGTCTCTCCCATGTATGTCTGTGTATATATATCCGCAGGCACACGTAGATGTGTGTGTATCTAACATATGTGCTCTCAGCCCACACAACACACGGGGCTCTGAGCGCCACCGGAGCGTGCGCGCTCCCCAGCCCCGGCTCGCGTGGCACCCACGGAGCCAGCAGGGTGACGTCCTGCCTGTGCCAGCCTCACCCCTCCTCCCGACCTGCCACTGCCCTCCCCGTGCCTCCCGCTGGCCGTGTCACCCTGCACAGCCTGGACCCGCTCCCGGCTGCCACCACTGTCCCTGCAAAAGGCGCCTGGGGTGGTGGCACCCCCGTGCGCTCCCCAGGCTTTCAGGGTTTGGTCTTTGCTGGGAGAAGGAGGAGGCCTGTGAGGAGCCTTGCACAGCTCCCAGTGCAGGTGGGTGCAGTGGGATGTAGCAGGCTCCCGGTGTGTCACTGGGACTCGTTCATTAGTTCGTGTGTCTTAATAAATCAGGTTGGCCCTCTGCCAGCAGGGAGTAACTTGGCCTGGGTTGCAGGGAAGCACCTTGGGAATGGGAAGGAGCCAGTGGAAAGCACAGCTGTGCCCCAGGCACACACACAGGAACCTATCCCAAAGATCTTGGGGCTTGTGCTACTCCAGATCTTGGGCCAAAATCACTCACAGGAGGGGCTTTTGGCTGTACCTTTCATCCTGGGCTGAGGTGTGGCTGCAGGGTGTCCCCAGGCCAGTGTCCAGCACAAGTGTCCAGGACATGGAGCTCCAGGTCTGCAGGGAGAGCAGGCTCTCCAGGGTGCTGTCCAAAATTCCAATCCCACAGCAGAGCGAGGTGCCTTATCCCCATCTCTGGAAAGGTCACCATGTCTCCCAGCTCTTTCTTTTTATCAGAGTGAGTACCTACATCAGACACTGAGCACTGTGATGCAGGCAGGTGCTGCTACCACGGCTGGTCACAGTGAAGCAACATGATTTAATTTTGTGATTTCCAGCCCTGGCATAATCACAGAATATTCAGAATCACTTCAGAGCAGCAGAGCTGAGGGAAGCAAGGGTCTGCAGGAGTGGGGGATGGGGAGGGAGAGCACACCCAGCTGAGGGTGGTCACTGTACTGGCTGTGACCTGAGCACATCCTGCCAAAGCACAGAAAGCAGAGCAGGTAAGGGAGGAGAGGGCAGGTGTAAGAAAATTCAGGTGTGCAGCTGGGAAAGAGCCTTTCCATAAGAGAGCTGTTGATGTCAACGATGTTGGTAGCGTCACTGATGGAGAAATTCAATCACTTCCAATGAGGGAAAAATAATTGTCTTTCGAGGTACAGTAGGTTGTTGTCATTTTCCTATGACACACTCCATCAACTTTCAATTTCTGGTACAAAAGCCCTTCGTTCTTGCTCGGGTCTCTCTAATCCATTGCAGTGAGCACTCATGGCAGACATGGCATAGGCTGGGGGAGTCATCTGGGAACAGAAAGGCCCAAATTGTACCAAACTGAGAGGAACACCCAGACCCTGCCGGGTGTAGAGGGTGCCAGATGGGGGAAACCACCTTGGATCAGTAGTCACTGAAATATCTCATCCCCTTGAACCCCAGGTTCTGTAAAACAAGGAAAACACTATGGTGAGGGGCTCACATAGCTTGGGTAGAGGGGGTTGGGGGGTGACCTCTGGCACTGGGATTCCAGGCAGGTTTGGCACAGGGAGGCTCAAACCCTCTGGGGCTGGAGGATGCAGGTCCAGCACTGTCCTCCCCTCTGGTATCCATAGTGGCAGAGAGGAGAGGGAGAGTGCCCAGCAGTGACTTGGAGCAGGTGTGTGCACAGGAAAGCCAGAGCTCAGCACTTCCCTGCCACTGGGTGAAGTAAGAGGTGACTAGCAAAATATCCCAGCATCCCAGCTACAAAGCCTTCTCCTCTAGCACTGGAAGAGGAAATATGTATTTAAAAACACTGCTCTAACGGAGAGAGGTAATGATGTGTTTCAAGGCAGAGCTGGTATCATTCATAAAGCCCGTGCTGCTTAATTGTATCTGCCCCATTTAGAAGAAAAATGATTTCCCAGTGAGTTCCTAGTTTGTTTTCCCTCTGTCCCGCTGTATCTCACCATGGCTCCAGCTTCTTGTCAGGCTCTTCGGGATCTCTGTCTCCAACTACAGCTTGAGGCTGGCTGCCAGCCCCAGGGACTGAGGACTGTTACTGTCACCAAGTGCCAGCCACCCAGAGAGGCCCCAGAGCTCAGGATGGGCAGAAGTGAGGTGGTGCCATCCTACCCTGACCCAGGGTGGGGTAGCAGGGGTAAGTCCCTTGTTCCTATGGGACAGTGCTCAAGACTAGTTGACCCAGAGTCACAGGATCACAAAATACACTGAGTTGAGAGGGACCCACAAGGACGATCGAGTCCAACTCCTGGCCCTGCACATCCCCAGGAGTCACACCAGATGCCCAAGAGTGTTGCCCAAACACTTGCTGAACTCTGTCGGGCTTGGTGCTGTCATCACTTCCCTGGGGAGCCTGCACCAGTGCCCAGCCACCCTCTGGGTGAAGAACTTCTTCCTGATAGCCAGCCTAGCCCCCTGCTGCTATGCACACAGCCCTGCTGTCCTTGCTGGGGACTCTCTGGGGACCCCAGTGTTTTCCTGGCAGGCTCTGGCACTCTGCTGTCTGCGGGTGCCTGCGCCTGCCACCGCCGGTGCCGCTGCCCCCCGGCCCCGCAAGCCGGGGCTCTTCCTTCCAGAGGAGAGCTTTTCATGCTGCTTTTAAGCAGCCTTAGCCTGTGGTGCTTTCCTTTCGCCTGTCAGCTCGAGCCTGACATTATTTGGGCAGAAGCAGAGGGGTGGGAGTGTGGAGAGGCAAAATGGTGGCTTTTTTTTATTTCTTGCATTCATAAGACATTTCAAGTGACACACAGAGACAATAACGTATCACTCAGCTCGAGTACAGCTTGAATGGTTTAAAAATACACTTCTGAACTTTCCACCCCTATTCATGCACAGGCACCATCCCTTTGGGGTCTGCACTTTGGCAAGAACAAGCAAGGAGTTAAGCAGCTCGGCAAGACGAGCTATTTATGGATGTTGCAAGCTCCCTGCTCTGCTCCCATACCCCATTCAATCCTCTAATTATGTGCAGTTGTTTCATGCTGTGTCTCACTGTGTGCTCTCTGGGGGAAACCGCTGGGGCTCTGCCAGTTGATGAGGAGGGGGTGGGAAGGGGGAAGACTCTGCCACACGTGCCGATGCAGCCTGGGAAAACAAGGGATGCTGTGAGGCTCTTCATGGGCTGTGGGGATGCCAGGGCACAGCCCTGGGACCTTCTAGACAAGGAAGCAGAGCATGTAAGAGCAACAGCCCCAGTGGGGAGCTTACCTGTGGGAAGGAGGATGCAGCAGCAGCAGGTGTGGAGAGACTTTCCCCATTCCTGGGTTCAGTCCCCTGTGCCCCCAAATCCTCCCTGTGAAATGGAGCCCAGAAGCTGCAAGACAAACATGAGAGAGGCAGAAGGGACCACAGGGCTTGCCAGCCACTGCTGCCCTCCAGACAATTCCTCTACAGCACTGCCAGCTTGGAGAAGAGAGTGGTTGCTGCCAGGACTCTGAGCCTCTTCTTGTTCCCCTGGCAAGCCCACCCAGCTGCAGACTTGCCCTGGGATAACATGAAAGCTGCCCCCTCCACTTCCATAAACCCCTGTGAAGGTGCTGCTCCAGCATCATTAGATTTTAGTTAATCCACTAATAGTCTTTGAATAAGTCGACCAAACAAGACAAGAGAGGAGAATAATCTCCGATGCCTGGAGCTGTGTGGCTGTTTCATTAAAGCAGCTCTGTGAGCATCCTCAGTGCAGCAGCCTGCACCCACCACCCCCGGTGTTTCACACTCCCAAGATGCTCTCAGCAGCTTTTCTGGCCCTTAAGAATGGTGACAAAGTGGTCTGGGGGAGGCCAGCCACAGCCAGAGCCCTGTGTCCCCTCCACACTGCAGGGTCAGTGGGCACTGGGAAACCCCTGCTCATCCAGAGGCTGGACAGAGCCAGGGGGATCTATGCAGATTCTTGTGGGCACAGGGATACCCCCAAGGTTGGCATCTGCAGTCAGTGCTGTCAGACTGGAAAGAGCTGGGGGCTGTTGCTGGTTACACTGGTCTCAGATAAGTTGCTCATGGGAATTGGAGATGCCCAGATTCAGGTTTTTGTGTGGGTCTACCAGGCATGCAGGGCTGTTACCTTCCCTATGTATCTCCACTCATGTCTTTCTCTCTCCAGCCCTCTGCCCTGCACTTCCCTTCTGGCTCATCCTGGCCAGCACCAGTGATCCTGGATCTCCTGCATCCTTCTTCCCATGCAGGTGTAGCCCAGCTCTGCCCAGGAATGGCAGAGAGAGCAGGAATGTCTTCTTCTCCCTTTACCCTCCCCAAGCTGGACCAAAGGTCATCTACCCATACATTGCACCCCTGGGAACAGTGTTGAGACCCAGAAGCTTTCAAAGACACATCCACATGGGTGAATTACCTGACCTGTGCCTCTGCTATCATTTGAGCCCTTCCAGCCATCCACTGTGTCCCCTGCCTGCTCCCAAGCCCATCAGCAGGGAAGGGAGGCTGTGGCCAAGCCCCTGTGTGGTCCCAGCAGGCAGCACAGGCAGCTCACATCCACCTCCATCTGCCACGGCATCCGGAGGCCCAGGCAGCCCCTGCACCACACGCCTGGGCTCGGGGAGCCGGCCTGTGCCCTCCATCTGCTCCACCTGTGGGGAGTGGGGCTGAGCCACCAGTGCCCCTCCAGCAGCTCAGTTCAGCTCTGGACAGCCTTGGGTGAAGGCAGGGTCCTGGCAATCCCTGCTCATGGGGGTTTAGGTGCTGAAAGGGCCCCTCTGTACAGACCCAGTGCAGCAGGAGTTTGGGGTTCAGCCTCCACGAGAACAAGGGGAAGCCTAGTTTGGTGGGTGCTGATGGGGTGCTGGGGACCATTGCCATGGGGCCCTTGCTGTGGAGTGGGGAATGCTGCCAGGAGCCAGAGGCTCCCCCTCCTTCCCAGCTCTGCTCTGCATGGGTTTGCTGTATTCTCACCTGATTAGTGGATTTGAAATACAGCCTTTGGCTTTGAGACCCAAAATAGATGTCGGGTTGTCTTTACTCTGCTGAAGGCTCCTTAGTATGTAAATCCCTCCCCAACACAGTTGGTGCAGCACGGTGCTTCCGAAGGGATGGCACCTCCGGGATCCCGGCTTTCCTGGGGATCCCCAGCCCAGCTCCTGCTCAGCAGTGTCCTGCTGGGCAGGGGCTTCCCCAGGCCCTGCCTGCAAGCTGTGGTGCAGTGGGGTGCCGGCACAGCCCTCGTGACAGGCACAAGTTTAGGGATAGTGCTTTGCATCCCTCCTCCACTCCCCCCCTACACGGGGACCCGGCAGGTTTCCAGGGAGGCACTGGGGCCAGCGGGCAGTGACATTTGTTTTGTCACTTACGCTGTCGTCACCAAAAAAACCCTAGAAAATTGCTGCCTCTAGGGGAGAGCTGGGCCTGGTGACATTCGCTTCATCTCACAGCAACCAGCGCATCCGGCAGCATCCCCAGGAACGGCGCGCTCCGTGCTGAGATAGACGAGCTCCGTGCTGCCCGCAGAGCGGCCTCCCAGCCCGTCCCGGGGTGGGGAGGGGTCCAGCTGGGCACAGGCAGGAGCCCCCCAGGGCTCAGGGGCACCCCGTGCTGCAACAGCCCCCCACGAGCTGCGGGCTCTGTGGAGAGCCGGGAGGGGATGTTCATTTAGTGACATTAATTGCTCGATACTTCTGCAGTGTTCCCTACCTTGTACAGATTGAGTCAAAAACCAGCGCCTGAGGAACTGCCTCTGTTAAACCGATGTTCATTAAAGCTGACTTGGCGCTACCTCATTAGGCTGCTGTAATTGAAGGAGTTAATTGATTATCAATAGTTTAAGTTCCCTCTCCTCATGCCCACAAGGCCCTACTGGGTGTTCTTGGGGGCCAGCATTTATCATGTGGCTGGGACGTGCCTCACTGCTGGCGGTCACAGCTTGGGTCGCTCCGCGCGTCCCCGGCTCCGTGCTGTGCCCGTCGTGATGCCGGCACTGCCGGCTGCGTTTTCCGCGTGGGTCCTCTGCGTTCAGCTTATTCACCCAGATCTGGCACTCGCTTGAAACTGTCTAAAACACTCCTGATGGCTCCCCGTTCCGTGGCTGTTCTTTAATGCATGTGTATTCTATTTGGAGAGGCTGCGTGTGGGGGTTTGGTGACTCTCTCCTGGGTGTGAAAGCAAAAGCAGAGCCTCCGAAGCAGCTGCTCCCCGAGCAGCTCCGTCCCGCAGTGCAGGGGTGGGGGGCACAGCCTGGGGGGGCCCGGCTGCCCGGGGGGGGCTGCGTGGCCGTGCTCGCACGCTGGTTTTCCTGAGCTTGGACTGACTCCCTCGCGCAGACACGTGCTGCTGACTCAGTCACACCTCTGCTGTTTTTAGAGGCGGCCTTCTAACACCCTGCCTCGTTCAGCAGAAACCAGGGAGATGCTGTGCTTCCCCCAGCCAGCCTGAAAACACAACCCCTGCACTCGGGAGCAGCTCTTGGGCTGCTCAGCCTGGGCCTCGGCTGCTGGAAATGGGACAGGCGTGGGTTTTGGGGTGAGAGGACACCGCTGGCAGAGACAGGTCTGTGCTCAGCCCTCCTGCCATAGAGGTCTCTGCCTCCTGCTCTCTCCTGCCATCAGAGTTTACCCTCATGTAGCCCTCCTGCCAGGAGCAGTGCCCAGAGCATCCTCAGGTACCCCCAGGAGCCGATGGTCCACTGCTGCACCCAGAAGGCCACGGGTGACGTGGAAGTGGTGATGCTGCAGCAGACAAGCTGGGAGTGGAAAAAAGGATGCTCTCCATACCTGCAGCCTCACACCTCCACGAGGGCACAAGCAGGGCTCAGAAAGCCAGAGGGCAGGGGTGCCGTAGGCCATCTATCTACTGCCAGATTTTTTTTTTTTAGGCAGACACCACTCCCCTGCCTCAGCTCAGGGTCTGTGTGGCATCACGGGTGACAGCACAGACAGCGAGGTGGGAGGCAGACAAGCCAGGAGGAAACTGTTGCTCCCCAACTTCGTTAGCTTTAACTAACGAGCTGTTTATAGGAGTGACATGACACCTGCTTTCCTCTTTATAAATTCAATAATTTATGAAAGGTATTAAAGGCAAACCAGCCTCCCGGATAAAGCCTGTGATGCGTGTATGCTGGGTATTAGCCAGACGGGACAATGAGCTACACTTGAATAACACACGAAGATATTTACCCTCTCCCTCTATAAATTATTAAGGGGCTTTTTTGCACATAATTACATGAGCTTTTATGTTTCTCACTCCCTGCTTTTAATCCTTTTTGGAATGGCGCCAGTCACTTATAACAGGAGCTGAGCAAACAGCAAACCCAGCTATGGCTCGGTTTGGGGTTGGGTTTGGGGTTGCTGCAGATGATGGCGGTGCAGGAAGGGGCATGGCTGGAGCCCATCCCACTCAGCACGTGGCACACCCCCGCAGGGAGGGACACCAAATGGCACCAGCCCTGTGGGGCTGGGATGGGGTCTGACCCCACCAGGAGGTGCTTTTCCTCTGGGATGGGTTCGGGGAGGTGGCTGTGGGAAAGTGCAGAGCAGGCTGCAGTGTTTTAAACGCCCTCCAACTGTGCATGTAATGATATGCAGATGTAATTGGGCATGCAAATGTCACTAGGAGGCTGCTTACATGTGCAGTGTACATTAGGGCAGCACATATGTGTGCAAAGGACCACTGAGGATATCAGTAATAATAACACCCTGGGAGTGTCCTGGTGCTGGGTCTGCTACTTCTGCTTCTGCAGCTCTGGCCTTCAGGGAGCAGAGCTCCCTCCTTACCCTGTCCCATGCCAGACCCCCCTTCCCTGATTGATGGGTTTGCTCTGTGGCCCAGCAGCACAGCTCAGCTCCCTCCCCTGCTCCCCAGCATCGGCTCTCCCCTTGCCAGTATGGCTGCAGCCCCAGCTGAGCCATGCCCATCTCGCCCTGCCACCCCAAGCAGGGCCCAATCTTCTTCTAAACATTAAGGTGAGGAGCCCATTTCAACCCCTCCAGGCACCCTGAGCCCTTTTGCTAGGTTGGCAAGTATTTGTGAGTCAGCCCCACTGGGAGGGCTCTCACATCTCACGTCACCTTCCCCATCCTCCATGCCCAGCACAGCCTTTGCTTTTTCAGTGTGGGCACTTGACAGGACTCTCCATACTCACAGCTCTCTCCAAGCCCTCTCTCCTTTGTGCCAAATTCTTTAATCATTGCTCTTTGTCCTGTTGTGCAGCTCCTATTCTTATGCCGAGCTGTTAAAAAGCTGTCACTGTCATAAATTCCTTGTCCCAGAAATTATCTTTCATCTCCTGAACGTGGGCTACAATAGGCACTGAGGTGCTTGATATTATTAATACCTTCTATATATGTGTCAATGGGCTTAAGAACTTAATGGAGCCTTTTCCCTCAGCCCTTCAGGCCGTGTGTTTGGGCTGCTTGACAGAGCAGTCAAGCTATCAGAGCTTGACTCAGGCTTGACTCAGGCTGACATGAGGACATGTGGCCTCTCTCCCTTCCAGAATATTCCATAGAAAGGCCTAATTTTCAGAATTCAAATGGGTTGGGATGGTGATGGTGCCCTGGCAGAGACGTGGATGAGCTGAGCTAAGGCAGACCCTGTGTACCAGCAGCTTATCCCAGTCTTCAGTAGCACTTGCTTCAGGGGGCTTGGAGAAAGGCTTTTTTCTCCTCTTTATCCCTGTTCTCCAGAGCTTCACGGAGGTCATGTCATGATTTGAGATGTGCAAGGCATGAGCATGGCATCTCCTACCTCTCACCTCACTTTCAGCTGGACAGAGAGCTGGAGATGGGTCCAGCCACATGCCTGCAGCCTCCAGCAAGCGAGGCTGTGCTGGGGACAGCGGAGGGATCCCCTCCGTGGCCTCACAGCCCCAGCCCATGTCCAGGGGGACATTCTGTGGCTCCTGCCACTGCTGTCCCAAGTGAATGGCTGGTGGTCAAAGGATTTTTGGATCATTCTGCTCCAAATCAATAAGCTGACCAGAGCAGGGAGCAGTACAAGACAGTACAGGGAGAAAGCATTATGATAATACTTGATAAGGATCCTCAGTTTCACTGAGGAGCAGCCATACAATGCAGAATTTGGATTCCCTCCAGCTGATAATGAGAAGCCACTGGACTGACTCAGCCTGCTGTGAGGAGGCATCAGCACACATCCAGATGGCCGTGGGGATGGGGGAGCAGGAATATCCTGCCTTGCCTCTTCGTCCCACTCCCCCCACACACCCTGAAATGTCACCACCTCCAAGGGAGAACGTGATCTGGGTGCACGTTTCTCCCTGACTGCGTCCGCAGTGGAGCAGCCATCCTCAGGAACCAGGGTTCCTCAGGAACAGGCCCTGCTGCCAGCAGTGCTGAGCAGGGCAGGGGAGGTCTGTGTCCATGTGTTATGCCAGGCACAAGACCTGGGTGACCTCTCCTCCCTGTCCCAAGCAGCCAGGAGTTTATGGTGCCTTCTCCAGGGACTGGTTAGGACTGGGCAGGATCCAGGAGCGGGTTGCTGGCTGAGCCCAGGGGATGTGCGAGGTACCCTTGTCTCGGGCAGAGCAGGGCCAGAGCAGGGCCAGACCCTCACCCGTCCCTGCTGCCAAAGGGAGGAGGCTGGAGGGGCAGACAGCCGATCTGCTGTTCCCAGAGCCAGCGCTGGCAGCACTTCAAGGTGTGGTACATCTTATCTCTGCCTGGCATTTGCATGCATTTTCTCAGCTCAGCTTGTTACGACAAAAGTGTGAAAATCTGAAAGAAAAGGAATGATAATAATAATGGGAGTAATTAAAATCCACCTCCCTCCTGCCAGCTCGGCCCTTTCTAGACCTATTGCAGGATTCCTGGACACCTGCACTGAAACCAAGGGAGCCAAGCACGTCCCAAGTGTCTCCCCTGAGGGGCAGGTCTGTTCCCCACTGCCCAGGTCCCTCGTGCAGTGTGCAGGTGCCGCCTCTCCGGGAGGGAGCTGAGAGCAGGGATAAACTCCTGCCTCCTGCCAACAGAAGGGAACCATCTGCCACAGCCCGTTATCAGCTGAGGATGGCAGTGGCAAAGAGCTGGAGCATCTGTCTGAGGGACGAGCCCCCACAGATGGACACCCAAATGTTCCTGCCGTTCCCTGGAGGTTTTAAAGAGGAACACGTTCAATGAGGGCGTGTGAGCTGAGCTGCTCTGCAGCGTCCAGGGGCTGCACACAGGTCAGCACAGGACTGTGGCACCTAGAGGGCTGGGGCACTTTGGGTCACTCCATGCTGCAAAAAGGAGGTTGACCCACTTGAGGGAGTGACCCACAACAGCTGGAGTTGGTCTCTACAACATGGGGGAGGCCAGTAAAGGTGATGGGAGAGAGAAAAAAAGGCATGTTAGCTGCAAAGCTGTCAGCTGCACATAGCTACAGGCTGTTGGTGGGGACAGGAGAGGATGGTACTTGCAGTGAGGTTTGGTTGTGTGCTTCTGGCTGTCCCCAGCACACTGTCATCCATGCCACAACACCTCAGGGACATTAACAGTAAGCTCACAGGTCACGACGGGTCAGTAACTGCAGAAATGTGGGAGCCCTTGGGGCTTCTGAGAGGGGGCCAATGCAGTTCCTCTGGCAGAGATTAGTAGGGTTCAATTGCTGCCAGGGTCTGCCTTTGTCTGAAGTGTCTTTGAGGCTGTTGGGGTGAGGAAGTGTTGCCCATGAAGTGAGCTGAGGGTTAAAGAGAGAAAAACCCAAATGGCAGTGCTGCTCCTTGGGCAGGGTGGTTGTACTGCCTCCTCTTACACCCTGGCACTGTGGGCAGGGGCCTTGGGGCTCCAGCTGAGAGAGCAGATTTTAGGTGACTTTTTTTCTCACTGCACTCTCCATCCTTCCCATCGCCTCTCGCCACTGCTGGCCAAAGTGCACAGTGTAGCTGTCAGAGCAAACCAGGGCTGGGCCCCTCTGCCATGCCTGGGGCACCTGTGCTTCCCTCACCTCTCCTGCCCCCCAGTCCCTCCAACCAGGTCCAAAATCACGGAGCCATAGAATGGTTTGCATTGCAAGAGATCTCAAAGGTCCTCTAGTTCCAAACTCCTGCCATGAGCAGGGATGCTTTCCACTTAGACCAGGTTGCTCAGGGCCCTCTCTAAGCTGGGCTTGGACTCTTCCAGGGAAGGGAATCACACGCTGAGGGTACAGAAAAGGCAGGGTTTGCACAGGACCGTTCTACAGCAGAGGTGTGCATGGATGCCATCTTAGCCCAAAAGCTCATCCCTGCTCTTGCACGCCCAGTCCCCCATCCTCTGCCTCGCTCCCAGGGTGGGGATGGCCGGCGGAGCCGAGGTGGGAAAGACGGTCTTGGAAGGCCCCCTGCTTCCAGGCAGTGCATAGCATCACTCTCACACGCCGCCAGTGCTGCGTGCATGGCGTACTTGCCGTGTCTTTGTGGAAGGGCTGAGGTGAAATTTCCCCCCTCACACACCAACAATTCCAGGAATCATTCCCCAGCGTTGCTATTGAATACTCGGTGCCCTGCACTTTAGTGGGGCTTTAACGGCGGGGGCGGGAGCATTAGAAACGGCATTCAGAGCTCTTAGCCTGTCTTTTGTCCTGTGTTTGTTTATTTCTGGCCGCATTCAGATTGCCGGCTTTGTCTGTGTCTGTGAAGTGCTATTAACATCGATGGCACTGCTGCCGTAGCCGTAACAATAAGAGGCATCGATCCGCCCTGTGTAAAGGTCTGGGGACCACTGCGAGGTGCCAGGCTGAGTTTCCTTGGTGGCAGGAGGAGAGCTGGTGCAGGCACACGCGCGTTGTCACCCCGCTGCGTTTCTTGGCACGAGGATGCTGTGCCCAGGCCCACGCAGGGATGCACACCTGATGGGTACCCACTCTGCCAGCCGGGCCGGGGTCTGTGCCTGTGGGAGCCGAGCAGTGGGCAGGAGCGGGAGCAGAGAGCTGGCGTGATTCAGCCCTCAGCTGGCGAGCTCACCGTGCCCACCCTTTGTTTATTCCTCCTCTGCTCGGAAGCTCGCCTGTGCCAAGCAGGAGGACAGCGGGGCTCCGGGGAGGCAGCAGTCTCTGCCCGAGTGCCAGGAGGGGCTCGAGCTGCCCGGGGCTTGCTCGTAGCCCACTGCAGGGATATGAGCTTGGGATGGCCTCTCGTGTGCTCCATGGCAGGCTGGGGGGAGGCCATCGCACCGGAGAGGCCTGGGGCCAGCTCAGAAGCTCCCACTTGCTGAAAGAGCCGTTCAAGGGAAGGCTCATGGGACCCAACGAAGGGACTCGTGGCCCCAGCCCGTGCTACTGCAGTGGGCCCTGGTGCCCTGCCTGGGGTCTGCCTTGGCCGGCGGCCAGGGACAGCTGGGTAGAAGCAGGACAGAGCAGGAAGCACCGCAGGAGAGCCCAGCTGAGAGGAAGCAGGAGGGGGAAGTGCACATTACAAGCGAAGTTTGTGTCCATTACTGCTGGAGAAATCAGCCTCAGCTGCGAGAGGCAGCGCTGCTCGATAAAGAGTGTCCATTATGGAAGGGGGAAAGTGGTGCGTAGTGCTCGGCAAGTCGTGCACTTAGTCCTGAATGAAAGGCCACCAGATCAGCATGTGCCGGACCCTCCGAGGGAGGGCCTTGGGATCACCAGGTCCCAGACCTGTCCTCGGAGGCGTCCCCGCACCGCTTGCAGCCCTTTCCCTCTTACGTGCCGGGGTGGGGAAGGGAGGACAGTGTAAAGAGGAGCAAAACGCTCTGCTGAGGTAGCTGCTGTAGGACGGACCCTCCGGAATCCCCAGGGTAGCCCGGCTTCCTCTCTCGGCGGACGCGGGCAGGGCTGGGCACCGACGCCACGGTGACGGGCAGAGCTCCGTTGGTCCGTCCTCTGCGGGCAGCGAGGCTGCACAGGCGGCGGCGGGGCGGGGGCTGCGGGGGCTCCCATCGACCGAGAGGCCCCGG
>VZTR01003065.1:45221-64128 GCA_013400775.1 Chaetops frenatus
GCTCCGTGGCCCCGGGACGGCGCCGCGGCACTGCCCCGGGGCGGAGGGCGCGGGGCTGGGAACTCGGTGCGTGCCCCGGGGGTGCGGGGGAGCCGTGTGCTCCGGGAGCTGCCGTCTTCCAGCCCCGCCGGTGCGGCTGCTGCCGCCTCCCCGCCCCGCTCTGCCCGGCGCTCCCCTCTGCCCATCTCCTCCCCGCACCGTTCCCGCAGCCTCGGCGCAGCCCCTGCGGGAGCTACGAGCCAGGCGGGGCCGGGGTGTGGGGCTGGGGTCCCAGCGACGCGGCTGGGGCTCGGCGGGACGGAGGCTGTATCCTGATGGGGGGTATCCTCCTCCTCTGCCGGTAGTTCCAGGGTGAATTGGCCGGCCTGGAGCAGATGCCTTGTTCAGGTAGGGTACGGATAGTCTGGACAGCGCTACGCTCCGGAACCGGCAGGGGAGCAGGGATCAGCCTCAAGCTGACTGTGCCCAGCTCCTGCCCAGCAGGCGTTAACTCAAGAGGAGGAATTGTCCCTCTGCCCATCCCCAAGGCAGAGGCACTAAGGGTTAAAGACGGGCAGGGAGAGCTCTCCAGCCCTGAGCGAGCAGATTGGAGGCAGGAGTCATGGGGAAGGGGTATTTTTCTGGGCAGGCGTTCACCTCTCTGTCACCAGCCCCCCCAGCCTGGAGATAGGTGAGTCGGGGACGCGGGGAGTTAATGCGGAGCGGGATGATTCCTCAGGCTCCGGGAGGGCTCCGGGGGCACTGAAGGGTCCCCCTGCCTGGGTTCAGCCCCACACACCCTGGAGTCAGGAGCCAACACAGAGAACTGGAGATGCTGGGCCAGGGTCAGGCTGCCGGCGCGGGCTCTGCCTTCGGTTTGTGTCTGGCGGAAAAACGAAGTGGTTAATGTTAAAGGAGCTCCACAGGGCAGTGGGGATTGCGAGGATGCCCAGGAGCCCGCTTGGCAGAAGGGCTCTGGGAGCCCTCCCGGGCGGTGCCGGTGCTTGTTGCTCTCCGTTACTGTGTGTAGGTTATTGGATTTTTCACCTTGCGCCTTGGATGTATAAATAGCCCGAGTGACGGGTAGAGGCACGACTCCATCCAGGTGCTGGAGATGCCACCTCCGGGAAGGAATGGGAGTGTTGGTGCCGCGAAAGTGATTTGCACGGGGCGGGAGGGACAGCGGGTGAGCGTGGGCACTGGTGGGATCGGGTCTGCTCGGGCTGGTTGGCGTCGCCGAGGCTCTGCTGCCTCTCCCTGCCCCAGCTGCCGCCCCAGCAATCGCCATCCGCGCCCCTTCCCAGCAAACGCCCTTTCCAGCAAGCGACTGTCGCCGCTGGCCGGCAGCAGGGGATCGGTGTGACAGCCCTGCTGCTCTTCGGGGTCTCGACTCGCGGGGGGAAGTTCAGGCATTCCCAGGAAGAATCCCCACTCCATGGACCTCCTTCTCCCTCCATCTCCCCTTCCTCTGCACCACCTCCCAGAGCCGGGATGTGGCTCTGCAATGATATCCCTTCCACAGCCCCATCCCAGCTCTCCTGCCAGCCTTAACCCTCTCCTCACTGCTCTGCACCTCGCAGCAGCCCTGACCTGACCTTCACGCATGCTGGAGACGGCTGTGGAGCAGCGGTGTGGCCGTGCCCCGGCCATCTCCTCCAGCACGGGGGCTGCAGGGACCGTACAGGACTGCCCAGCCCATCCCCACCCAAAGGCAGCTATCCCAGCCCCTCTCCCAGCCCATCACCACCCCATAGCAGCTATCCCAGCCCATCCTCACCCCATGACAGCTGCCCTAGTCCATTCCCACCTTACAGCTGCTATCCCCGCCGGTCCCCACCCCACAGCACCTATCCCAGCCCTTCCCCTCCCCAGCACCAGCTATCCCCGCCAGCATCACTGCCCAAACCTTTCTTCCCCCTGCTTCTTCCCTGTCCATTCCCCTGGTTCCAAGAGCACGCTTTGTGTCTGTCCTGGACCTCTTGCAGAGGCAGAGCAGCCGAGCCTGGCCCAGGTGCCAGGAGCAGAGGGGCAGTTCCCTGTGCCGGTGCCGAAGCCGCGCTCAGCCCTCCGCCCATCCAGCAGAGTGGGAGGACGTGTCTGGGTTGCCTGTGCCTTCTCACCTGCTGCTGTTTGCTCCTTCCTGGATGCCGATGGCTCGGAGAGGGGGCCTCTGGAGCTCTCAGATGATGAGCAAGGCCGAGAGGGAAGTGTGGCCCTGGGCTAAAGCCTCCCACAGACACGTCTTCCCACAGAGAGTTTTCCCCATAGCACCTGCCTGCTGCAGTGCTCAGGCAGCCCCAGTTCTCACTGGGTCTCATGGGACGGGCAGGAGGTGACTGGAGGGGACAGTGGAGCTGATTTTACAGCTCCTGGGGAAGTGTCAGGTTTTCCAGACTTTCTTGTGGACGGATTAATTACTAAACAAATGGCTATACCAGTGTAACGCTGTACTGTGCTGCAGTTACTCTACACCTGTAATGTAATTACTGTGTGATACCTCTAATTACCACTGTTTCCTGGAAGGTTAACAGCATCACTGAAGGACTTCTGTTTCCTTTAGTGTCCTGCTTTACGTAGCCACAGTAGCACAGCTGAAGTTTGTGCTGCTCCATGTAAGTGACAAGTATAATGCCTCCAACTTGAGGCATTAATTCAGGGGTTGAGAAATCACTTAATAGTAACACCATAATTGTAGTGTAATTACAGTTGTTGAATTATAAAACACAACACAACCTGTTGGGGCTTGATGAGGTATGTTGGATGACCACTGGGTGCTGCTATTTGGTGGGACCCTGTCCCTTGGAGGCAAGAGTTGGCAATGTGAATATTTGGGTGGAAAACACACTCACAGCTTGGCCAGGGTGGGTGTTTGGTCTCTCCAGCCCACCCAGTGCACAGAGTCAGCAGCTCTCCTCTGTTCTCTGCTGAACCTCGAGCAGGGTTCATCCTACCATGAGCAGAGATGGCTTCTGGTGGGAAAAGAGCCAGAAGAACTTGTCAGGTAGCAGGGAAGGTTGGGATGAAAGAGAAGAGAGTTCCAAATGCTTAACTCAAATCAAACAACCCAAGAAAAACAAAGGGAGAAAGAAACGGAAGGCCACGACCTCAATTTTCTTCTTAGTCAATTTTTTCCACTTTATTTCCATCCAGGAGAGTAAAAATGGGAGCTTTTGGCAGGGAATGGCTTCAGGGAGAGGGATGTCTGTGCCTCTGCTGTGTGGCCCTGTGGCACCCTGTGGCCCCGCCTGGGGACGTGCCTTACTCACAGCCAGTGTTGTTTGAACCTGCTGCCTGCTGGGCAGTGCCAGGGCATGTGTGATACAGAGAGGGAGAGGGGTGTCTGGCCATGGGGCTTCCTTAGGGAAGGGGAGAAGCACCAGCCAGAGTTCTCCCTTCCCAGTGCTTCCCCAGCCCCCAGGCACCGTCAGCAGCACGGTGTGGCCTCTGTCCCCTTGTCACCAGCAGAAAGCTGGGTCGCACAGAGGTGGCTGTGTCTGAGCAGTGTTAATTGTCAGCTTGACCCAGGCAATTGAATAAATGCTGATAAATGTCACAGAGAGCCTCATCTCCTCCTCAGCCCAGGGAGGGAGCGTGTGGCTCTCCATCCCTGAGGGCAGGAGGTCACACCAGTCTGGCTCGGGAAGGGAGGACAGCGGGGGGAGCACCCAGCATTGAGCAGAGACCCCAGCCACAGTGCTGGGGTGAATCCTGGGTGATTCCCACCTTTCAGGGGCAGCAATCAGGAATGGCCAACAGGACCCCTCTGGGCCTGCATGGGATGCATGGAGTGTATTGGTGCAGCATTGCTGTGTTGGGGGAGGCCTGCCATGAGCCCCACCAGCGGCTCAGTCCTTCCTCTGGCCTCACCAACATCTTGGCCACCATCCCTTGCCCCTCCCAGGCCCGTACCCATCCAAACAGTATCTCCTACCTGAGGAAGGACCAGGGCAGGGGGTCAGTGTCCCTGTCACAGGGAGCTTGGCTTTGTTTTGCTCATTCTCATAGTTAAGCATAGAAGTGGTTCTGTTTAACCATCCTGCATGGTTTTTTCCTTCATTTTATTCACGTGTCTCTGCATGCTGGTCAGTGCCAGGACATGTGTACAATGAGCATTCTTCTCCTGGGCTCCACAGGACTCCTGGCAGAGGCCAAAGGCTTTGCCCACTGAAGCACTCATGGCCTTTGTCTCAGAGCTAGGGTCATTGTCCTGAGCTGGGGACAGTCCTTGGGTGAGCTGGAGGGTCCCCACAGGGAGCAGGGACAGAGTGAGGAGGTGCAGGACTGGGCTGTGCCTCTGGGGACATGATTCCTGTGGTCCAGCACTGTCCAAGGGGGGATGCTCAAATGGCAAAATGCCTGTGCTTGCCATCACACTGGGCTGACTTGTGCTCTAGGGGACAGGCTGGCCATGGCTCCCTGGGGGATGTGGCCCTGAGCACCCAGCCCTGCCCTTGGGGCTGTAGGGTTCCTGATGCAGCCCAGCCCCTGCCACCCCACACAGCCCTCACTTCCCTGACAGCCCTTCCACCCCCCACCTTATATTGCTCTTAGTTACATTAGTAGGACCCACAATTAATACTTTTTTTGTCATTTCCATTCTGTTTCTTCATCAGAATGCAAAACATTAAATATCGCTCTGGTAATTACGGTTAATTTCATAACCTGCACCTTAATTGGATTGGTCTCTGATGGGGAATTCTCGTAGGAGGGAGAAGCAGAAATATTTTGACGTGATCTATTCTTTCAGCTCTTTGTTTGGATTTGGGATGTCGAGTGTGAAATGGGAAACAACTGATTTAGACCTCAGAGTCAACCTGGGGGTGGTGAGCAAAGCTTGAGCTTTCCAGAGGCACTTCTCACCCTCCAGCTGCCAAACCTCTCCCTCCTGTACCCAAACCAAGCCTTTCTCCACCCCTCCTTTGGATTGGGAATAGTCACAGAGAGCCAGCTCCACCTGGTCTACCCAAAATGTGAGCCTGAGGAGCTGGGGATGCATCACAGTGAGCACTGCCTGGTGGCTTGTTCTGCTGGCCAGTGCTTTGTGTGCTGTAGCACAGAGCAAGGCACGGCACTCCACAGGCTCCCCGTGGGTCCGAGGACTTCAGGGATGTGAGGGACACCCAAGGGACACCTCTTTCTGCTGGGAATTGGACAGACAGTAGCCCATGGGCGTCCCCAGGGCTGGAGAGGGACACCAGTCCCCTTGTGCTTGGTGGACCAGGGTATCTCAGTGCTGCTGCCCAGGGCAGCCAGTCCTGTGGGGGGCCCCGGGTTCCCCAGTGCTTGTCTGGGGCTGTGCCATGGGGTGGCCGTCCCACAGAGCCGGTATCTCCCTGCCACTTTGGGCCTGAGCTACGGTTTGCTCTGGGAAAGGCAGAATTGTGCTGCCATTAGGTGCTGCCATTAAACTGATTTGTGCTCAGCCTGTTTATCCTTTTCAATGGGAAGCAGCACCGAAGTGGCAGCGAAATGGAAACCCTGGCCTTGCATTTCCGATTGCATTCCCATGCACTGTGTTTCCCCGTGATTACTTTTGTTCTCACGTACAGCCCAGGGCGCAGGCTCCGTGTCATTATCCACAGGGCTGGGAGAGCAGGAAGGGGCAGAAGGCACTGCTTTCAGCTCAAACAAAACACAGCAAACCCACCCCACAGCTGCCTTCTGTTGAGGGCAGTGGGGAGCCATTCCATCCCCCTGGTGGGTCCCTCTTTTTTTTCCATGCCCACGGGCTCAGCATGTGCTGGAAAGGCTGAAGAATGGAATGGCTGAGTCTGCCACTGTGCTGACACTGACATCACTTGTCATGGGAATTAAAACAACTGTGCCTTGCACAGCCCCATACCTGCTCAGGATTTCTATCAGCCCAAACCCTGTCCAGGCTATATCCCACAGCACCTCCCTTCCTGCAGGATTTGGGCTGGGAAGGGCTGGTAGCCCCTCGCCTGCTCTGCCCGGCTCCGTGGGTTCAGCTGGATGCAGGACAGGCAGGCTCAGCCGTGCCTCGGCACAGTTTGTTTTTATCTAATCCATTTTATTGTTGAATGAAACAATAACAGCAAATACAGGCCCTGAAGACAAGCCATAAATAATGCAAAAATCAAACAAGTGAGAAAGGGGGAAAGAAAAAGGAATTATACATGTAAAACCAACCCAGAGAAAACCAGGCTGGGAAGAGGAATCTTCCCTCTGCATTTGCTATTGCTCATGCTTTCTTTGCCTCCCTTTTTTCTCTGTTTCTCTCTCTGGAAATTCTTGTGGCACCATATTTGTGATTATGTGAACAAAACTTAATAATAACTGGGAGGGGGAGAGAGAGGGAGATCTGGCTTGCGGGAAGGAGTTGGGAAATGAGGCGGATGGAGCGAACTGGGGCTTCCATCTCTCACAGTGCCTTGAAGCACAGCCATGCTCCTGGCTCCCTGCTCTGCCCCACGTCCCTGTGGGATGTGGAGCAAGGGCAGCTCTGCTGATGCCACCGGAGCTCATGGAAGCCCTGGCAGCACAGCACACACAGTCCCTTGACCCTTGTCACTTGTCCCACCGGTGGGTGATCGCAGAGCTGGCTCTGCCAGGCTGGGCTGCACTTGGCTTCTCCCAAAGGCTTCCGAGGCCACTTATTTTAGGCAGCAGTATAAAAATACCAGGGTTGGTTCTAAAGGGGGGTAAATCAGCAGGTTTCCCTGAGGTCAGCAAAGCTGACGGCTTTATGTCCTATGTCCTTTGAAGTTCTCTTGCCGCTATCCCAACCAAAGATTTCCTGGGGAAAACGCAGTGCTCTGGAGCAGCCCTTGTGCTTTTCTTGGTATCCTGTGCTGGTTGTAGGGGGATTCAAGCGATGTGGCCTGGGAACAGAAGTGATGCTGTAAGTACAGTCTTAGCTTAAATTAAATGTAAGGAATGTGACTGGTCCCTGGACCTGCTGTTCCCCAGCCTTTGGGACTTTGATCTGGGGTTTCAACCTCTGAGCAGTGGCACGGATGAAGTAGGGACACAGCGGTTTGGAGTGGTGGCAGCTAGAGGGGGTCACATCACAAAGCCTCAGCGCTGTTCTCTGATGGCCCTTGGGATGAGGGTGTTGGGCTGGTTTGGTATTTGCTGTCCTGCTGAGGCAGCCCTGGGTAAATGAGGGTGGGAGGCACTGCTGGGGCTCCCACACCTCTGCCTGTAGCCCTGGGCTTCTGTTGCTCGAGCTGCTGGTGCCCCAACCCTTCTCTGGGCACTGAGCAGAGCTCTGAGGAGCTGCAGAGCCATGGGATGTCTTTTGGTAGCTTGAGAGCATTGGGTGCTCCCAGGCAGTGAGCAATGGGAGGGAGCAGCTTGTCTTTCCTGGTGCCCCCAGGTGTGGTTTGTGGGTGGCCAGGAGCCGTGTCCCAGCCTGGCAGAGCTGTGTCCCCCTCACTGCTGGGACACTGGCCAGGGCACAGGCTGGAGCCTGGGTTTGGAGGAGCAGGAAGCCCCTGCCACCAGCCCAGCCCTCAAGGCAAGCCCATACAGCGATGCCATCTGCTCCTGGCTGGGAGGAGAGGTACTCTGGCAGTGGGGTGACTTTGTTCCAGCTGCTTTCATGCCCTGTCAGGTGCTGTCCTGCCCTGCCTGCAGGGTCCAGCTCAGGCTTTGTGCAGCTGGGCTCGGGCTGATTCAGCAGCACTGGGGCCGTGTGCTGAGCCACTCAGGGCCGCCCCAGCAGCACAGGAGCCTCTGGGAAGGATGGCTGTCTGCTCGGGCTGTGCCCATCCTCCAGCCCCAGCCCCAGCACTGTCGCCCTGTGCAAAGCCCTTGGAGAGGTTCAGGGGACCTCAGAGAGGCACAGAAGGCATTTGGGCCATGGGCACGGTGCAGGGGATACCTTTGTAATGTCACTGTGACCCTGGTGGCTTTCTCAGCTGACACACTCCTTGGACTTTCTTTCACCTCTTCAGGGCAAGTGTTTCCATTGCCCTGAGAAGAGCCTGGGGTTTTTCCATCCCCCTTTCCCAGCTACAGACAGGAAAGAAGAACCATCTAGGGAGACCTTCAGGCTACACCGTAGCCTCCTGTACCCAGTGCTCACTGATCAGAGTGCAAGCTGAGTGCAGTGAGCACTTAAAACATTCTGGTGACCCAGCCCATAACCACAGAGACAGCTATCCCAAGGAAATTTGCCAAAATAAAGGAGGAAGAAGGAGAATCCCCATTGAACTGGTGCATGTCCTCCCCAGCACCCACCAGCCTCCAGCCATCTCTTGCTGATCCAGCCCTAGAAGTGTCCAGCCAACCCTTCAGAGCTATTCCCTTGGCAAACACAACTCCCCTGCTCTCTGGCATTCACAAGTCGTAAAAAATGAGCCTTCTCCAGGCTCACCTGAGCTGGGAAGCACTGAACCACCAGTTCAGGCAGTAGCTGTGGCAGCAGTGACCAGTCCATGTCCTGACCACCTCTGCCCATGAGTTGGGGAGCATGGCTGGCCCTAACCCCCAGCTCCACTCCACACTGCACCCTCAGCCACCTTGTTTATCTTGTGCTGGCTCAGGGCTTTACACCCCCTGACATCCACAGCTGCCTTTGCAATTACTTATTGATCCCTTGTCAGGATGTTTTCTCTGCTGATGGGGCGCTGAGGTATGTGCAGCCAAAGAGAGAAAAGATGCTCAAAATGAAGGAGCAAAGGTATGAGGAGGGTGAGGAGCTCTTGCACAGCTGTGATTACAGCAAGAAACAGCCTCAGCAAAAACTGCTCTGAGCTTCAGCATCCTGCAGAGACAACCAGGATCTCCTTCCCATCGTCCTGCTCCAATAACCCGCCTGCTGAGCCTGAAAACCACTCCACGTTGGCTCTGGGCCACTGCTGGTTGTCCCTCCACTGTACATAGCTGTCTCTGCTAGGGGTCAGGTAGATCTACAGCCCAGATTTAAACCAATAGACAGCTGGGCCAAAGCCTCTCCTTACCAGCATTCCAGCCCCTCAGCCCATGTTAGAGCTCTTCTCCTCCCCAGGGCATCTCCCTGTTTTTTCTGCTCTTCATGCCCTCTGACTTGGTGCTTCTCTGACTGTGGTGCTGGGGACATCACATTTTGGGTGGCAGAGCCTTTTTCCACAAGGAAATGCCTTTGCAGGGTGCTCCTATGGGCCAGCCATGACCGAAATCTGGTGCCAGCTGGGTGGTGTCAGTGCCGGAAGGGGATTTGCATCTTCAATACTTCTTCATGCTCTTTTACAGTTTCAGAGCAGCTGCCAGAGCAGATCAGGTTGCCTCACACCTATTCCAGGCTCCCACCTCGGAGCTGGTGAAAGCAGATACTCCAGGAGGCTGAGCAAGAGCTCCCAGCTGGAGAGCTATGCCTTCCTGTGGGAAGGGGAGTGGTGACCCCGGGCAGCTGGCAGGGCTGGGGGTGGGCTCTCTTCTGGCTGACCTGCCTTGGCTCAGTGCCTTGCACAACTTGCTCTTGTGTCCCCACCACTCTTCTCATCTTCTGCCTGTTTCTCCCCCGTTCTTTCACCCTCCTGTGCTGCTCCTGGATGATTTGGGGCCAGGCCAGGCCACAGGATAACCCTTTGTTAGCAGCCCATCCATTAATGAAGGCCCAGAGGAGTGTGGTGGCTGGTTTCTGATGCCCATGCCAGTGCTGTGCCACCCTGGCTGTGCCCACCAGCCAGTCCTGGCAACACTCACTTTATCCTCTCCCCCTTTGTTTTTTTCTTCCCCATGTGAAGCGCAGCGATTCCAGAATGGAAACCACCTCCTCTGCCTGATGCTCCCACCCATTGCTGCCCATCCTTGAGCAGGGGGCAGAAGGGCAGTTACTGCCAGTGCCTGCACTCTGGGAGTGGGTGGGAAAAGAGGAGCAGGAGGGAGAGACAAAGCAAAAGGGCCCACAAATTCATGCTGGACAGAGAGGAAATGATGAGAGAGGAGGAAATGGGCACAAGCGTGTTTGGCAAATTAAAGCTGCTCCCTTTGTTTTGCTGCCTTGCAGATAGCTACAGAAACACTTAGTGCAGAGCCCAGGGTCTGGATAAGAAACTCCTCTAGCAGCAGGAAAGGTTGTTAAATATTTATTTGTAAACCTGGAGTCTTTGTCTCTAAAACGTAGTCAAGTTCAATAAAATTTGATTTAGCTGGAGCAGTTCAGAGGAGACAGGAGCATAGACTCAGGGAGCTGTGTCTCGTCAGGGCAGAGATGGGGTGAGCCCATGGCTGAACTCACACTCACACTGCAGCCCAGTGAGGATGCCCAGCCCTGCTGAGTCCAACTCACTCCTGTGTGCAGCTGGGAGCACCAGGCTGGCTCCTGCAGGGACAGGGTGGGGACACGGAGCCCCCAGTGCACTGTGAATCCCCCCTCTGCTGGGATATGGCTCACTTTGTCCTAAATTGCCTGTTGTCGTTCGATGCTCTCAGAAGCATCTGGTTCAAGGGTGAACATCTCCCGCCCTGTAATTTATGGCTGCCAGGTGGTCTTAGAGCTGACTCGGGGATTTTTGCTGCCTGCTCGCTTGCTGTCAGCACAGCAGATCGCTCCCTGCTCGGTGGGGTGGGGAGCAGGGGGCAGCCCAGGGACAGTGGTGACAGTGGTGGGCATGGCCAGGTGGCTGCCAACCCCTTGGGGCATCCTCAGGAGCGCACTCAGGGGCAGAGCCTGGGCTCCCTTCTGGGTCATCACCCAAGTTTGGTTTTGCTGGGGCTGTTCCTCCCACACCAGGGCAGCCTGTGCCTGTCACACTGGAGCAAACCCCACGCACGTCAGCTCCTCAGTCTGGCCCCAGGCTGCATTTCCAGGCACAGGCCCAGAATGGCATCTTCCCTTGCAGCACTGAGCCCAGGCAGAGGCACTGGGCAGGTCCTGCTGTATTTAGCACCAAGGCAGCGCTCGGGTGCGTCCATCTGCGCCTCTTGGGCCGAGGCTGGGACCTTCCCGCGGGAGGGGACTGTACACTGGAGCCTTCAGCCCTGGGCGGCAGGTGGTGAGGACAGGGGTCAGTGGCTGCCATGGCTCTGAGCATGAGTTTTGCTTTGGCTTGCACTGTGTTTGCTCATTGCCTAAAGGCAGTGAGTCTGGCAGCTGCTGCTTTTTTTATCGATTCTTTTTTTGTGAGCGAGGAAGGAGAGCCACGCTCCTGCCAAGGGCTGCGGCTCTCGTGGGCTGGGCTGTGCATCCCGGCCACTGCCCGATCCTCTCTGCTCCTGCCTGGCAACTCCTGCTGTGCCATGGCTGGCACCCTGGAGAGGGGCTTGGGCATGTTTCAAGGTCTTCCTCAGAGTAAATCTGGGAAGGCTTTGCGCAAGAACCTTCCTGCAGGTAGCAGTTGTGCAGGGGCTGTAAAGCCATGCATGCATTGTTGGCCCACAGCTCACATAAAAATCACAGTTCGAGTCATTTTTAGAAGGGCATCTCTTAATATCCACATCACCTTGAGGCACAACTATTTCTCTCTGAATCAGGCAGAGGTAAATGGGAGCCAGAAGTGATTTAAAGCTCATCTTAGCTCAGAATTTTCCAGCTTATTTATTGTCTTTCTTCCAAAGCTCTTCTGTGACTCTGGCTATTAAGATTACGGATGTTTTTGTCAGGGATTGTATTTATCACAGATTTAAATTTAGCTGAGAACTAATAACATGTGAGGTGTGTCTAGACTTTAATTCTGGGCTGTGCTCATCAGTAACACCCCACAGATTCTGCTTCATTCATCTATTGCCTCTTTGCCGTTATTTTACTCTTTGATACCACACAGCTCTGGCTCTGCCGAGGCTGCAGTGGGGATGACAGCACTGGACCAAAGATACTGGAGGTGTAATCCCCTTCCTGCTGGTGGAGAGGCAGGATTGAGCCTGGGGGACGTTGGCCTGCAGGATTTGGTTCTGCCCCCTTCCCATGTCCAGCAGGGACCAGAACAGAGCAGCACACGCAGGCAGAGCGGAGCTTTTGGCCCAGCACACAAACAGGGCTGCTGCCTGGCACTCTTAATGAGCTGAGTGTTTTCAGTCCCGCTGTAATTAAGCCCCTCAGACTGTATTTTGTTTTGCATGCCGTGTTTTGCTGTCTTTGATGGCTTTCTCAGCACGGCTGTGAGGAGCAGGAATTGGTTTCTGAGAAAAAAGGCTGCAGGTGAGCCGGCACTCAGTAACAAGCATGTGGTGGGAGGGCAGTGCCCAAGAGGCTCCTGGCCGTGGGGAGGGGTGGCATGGGCACCCACGGGCAGCCCAGCCCCAGCTGGGGCGGCAGCACGAGCCTGGGGAGCAAATCCCTGTATGCAACCTGAGCCATGCCAACCAGCAGGCCATCCTGGCTCCAGGGCACCGGCCCCAGTCCCAACCCCATCCCAGCAGCATCACAGTGGTGGCAGCAGCCCTGCTTGTATCTGTACTGCTGCCCAGCACCAGGGAGGTGATGACATGGGAGATGATGGATTGTAAATACCCAGCAAATGGCTCTCTGCAGCCTGGCCGGGGCCCAGGCACTCCCACTGGAAATGTTTCCACTGGACTGGGACATGCCGGCTCAGGGCTAGCAGGAGTGAGCTCAGCATCACTGCCAGGGGAGTTCGGCAGGACCAGCTCCCATCCCTGCACCCCTTCCCTTTGGGGTGATGTGTTCAGCGTGGTCCCCATTGATCAGCCCCACTGCAGAGGGAGCAGGGAAGGGGAGGTAGAAGAGGACAGTGAAATGGGAGGAAACCACAGAGGGTTCCTGTGGGGACACTCCAGGCCCTCACAGCCCATCACCAGCTGAGCCAAGGCTGGTGGTTTCCAAGATGGTGCTGGTGGACATTCTTATGGTCAGTCCATCATCTCCCATCCTTGTATCTTACAAAGAAATTTTGAATAATCTTTTGGGAACAAAAGTGACCCCTGGGCCCTATATCTGTATGAAATGATGAGTATGAGCAGACACAATGGCAGGAATGCACAGAACATGTACCAGCCCCATAAATAGTGCTAGAGCAGGGAAAGTAATGGACAGGATGTACAGTGATGGATACAAGTGGAGCCAATGGAAGTAATGGATTGGGTGTGTTCAGTGATAGCCATAAATAGTATTAGTGAGAGCAGTGCAGAGAGTAACATAACAATAGATATAAACACAGGCTGGAGTGGCCAGATACCCAATATGCAATATTGATATGATTTGATTCCTCAGAACAGCTTGAACAAGGAAATAAATGCAACGAAGGCAGCGTGACAGGGAGCATTTGCTTCTCCCGGGCTGGGATGGCTCTGGGCTGGGGCACAAGCTAGACCATGAGCCCCCAGGGAGGTCTCCCAGGGACATCAGCAGGAGGCTGGGTCTTTCCCAGCTGACACCAGGCAGCCCCCCTATTATCCCAGAGTTCCCCTGGACCTGACTTGAGGCTACAGCTTGCTCTGTAAGCAGTGTCTGCCCAGTTGCTGTTTCTGGGGGGATATGATTTGGGTCTGCCCTTGCAGGCTGGCATGGTGGGAGGCAATGAGCTGGCTCCGGGGGACACACTGAGAGCAGCTGGGGCATGGGGGAGCACAGAGGGAGGGGGCTGGCTCCCCTGAGCTGTCAGTGTTGCTGACCCCACGTGGGGTTCCCCCAGATGCTCCACCCTGTGCTCAGCTCCTCTCTGTTTGCAAAGCAGCCTTTATATTCAGGCTCCATCTACAGGGAACGGAATAATTTCAAGAGCTTAAAATAGGATGTAGATAGATGTGTTTCGTATTAAATTATTTTTTTAAGAAGCAGAGGAAGCTGTCTGACACAGATTCCTCAAGGCCTTCCACTCAAAAGTCTGTGCACGTTCAATCATCAAGTGGAAAGTCAGGGAGTGGGGAGGAGAGAGGGTCTGGAAGCCAAAGGGCTGGATTTCAGCTGGAAAATTAGACCCTCTGCTGTGCATCGGCAGTGCCTTTTGCCTTACCCTCACCTCTGCCAGGACACCAAACCTTGTGCCTTGGCCGTGCCCGTTGTTTGCTCATGTGGCCCTTGCTCTTTGTCTCCCGCTGTTACCTGCAGGTGAGAGATAGGATGGTAGCTGGGGAGGCGAGTATGCGCAGCCCAATCCTGGCCTGCTGGCAGCCGATTCTCCTCCTGATGCTGGGATCCATCCTGTCTGGCTCTGCCACGGGCTGCCCACCGCGCTGCGAGTGCTCTGCCCAGGAGCGCGCTGTCCTGTGCCACCGCAAGCGATTCATGGTCGTGCCAGAGGGGATCCCCACCGAGACCAGGCTGCTGGACTTGGGCAAGAACCGCATCAAGACGCTCAACCAGGATGAATTTGCCAACTACCCTCACCTGGAGGAGCTGGAGCTAAATGAGAACATTATCAGTGCCATTGAACCTGGGGCTTTCAACAACCTCTTCAACCTCAGGACGCTGGGGCTCAGGAGTAACAGACTCAAGCTGATCCCCTTGGGGGTGTTTACTGGACTCAGCAACCTTACCAAGCTAGACATTAGTGAGAACAAAATTGTGATCCTCCTAGACTACATGTTCCAGGACTTGTACAACCTGAAGTCTTTGGAGGTGGGAGACAATGACCTTGTCTACATCTCCCACCGGGCCTTCAGTGGCCTGAACAGCCTAGAGCAGCTGACCCTGGAGAAATGCAACCTGACCTCCATCCCCACGGAGGCCCTGTCTCACCTTCACGGCTTGATCGTGCTGCGGCTGCGCCATCTGAACATCAACACCATCCGGGATTACTCATTCAAGAGGCTGTACCGGCTCAAGGTCCTCGAGATCTCACACTGGCCCTACCTGGATACTATGACATCCAACTGCCTCTACGGGTTGAACCTGACCTCCTTGTCCATCACCCACTGCAACCTGACGTCCATCCCGTACGTGTCAGTGAGGCACTTGGTTTACCTCCGGTTTCTGAACCTGTCCTACAACCCCATCGTCACCATCGAGGGCTCAATGCTCCATGACCTGCTCAGGCTCCAGGAGATCCAGCTGGTGGGAGGGCAGCTCACCACGGTTGAGCCCTTCGCCTTCCGCGGCCTCAATTACCTGCGCATCCTGAACGTGTCAGGGAACCTGCTGACCACCCTGGAGGAGTCGGCTTTCCACTCGGTGGGCAACCTGGAGACGCTCATCCTCGACAACAACCCCTTAGCCTGCGACTGTCGGCTGCTCTGGGTTTTCCGGCGGCGATGGAGGTTGAACTTCAACAAGCAGCAGCCCACCTGCTCCACCCCTGAGTTTGTCCAAGGCAAGGAGTTCAAGGACTTTCCTGACGTCCTCCTGCCCAACTACTTCACCTGCCGCCGAGCACGAATACGGGACCGCAAACCTCAGCAGATCTTCGTGGACGAAGGCCACACGGTGCATTTTGTCTGCCGGGCAGATGGGGACCCGCCGCCCACCATCATGTGGCTCTCTCCCCGGAAGCACCTCATCTCTACCAAAACCAATGGGCGGCTCACAGTCTTCCCTGATGGCACGCTGGAGGTGCGCTACGCCCAGATCCAGGACAATGGCACCTACCTATGCATCGCCAGCAACGCGGGTGGCAACGACACCATGCTGGCCCACCTGCACGTGCGCAGCTACTCCCCAGACTGGCCCCACCAGCCCAACAAGACCTTCGCGTTCATCTCCAACCAGCCCAACGAGAGCGATGCCAACAGCACGCGCGCCACCGTGCCTTTCCCCTTTGACATCAAGACTCTCATCATCGCCACCACTATGGGCTTCATCTCCTTCCTGGGTGTCGTGCTCTTCTGTCTGGTGCTCCTCTTCCTGTGGAGCCGTGGGAAAGGCAACACCAAGCACAATATTGAAATCGAGTACGTGCCACGGAAGTCTGACGCGGGCATCAGCTCTGCCGACGCGCCGCGCAAGTTCAATATGAAAATGATTTAACCAGGCAACAATTTGCAAATAATAATGGTGATGTTTTGTTTCGTTTTTTTTTTTAAAAAAGAACAAATGAACAAATAAAAAATAATTAACAAACATTGCTACAAACATACCGACCTCTCTCCTTCCACCATGCCCTCTGCCCCTGTCCAAACCCACTGCGCCCGCACTGTCACCACCTCCTTCTCCTCCTCTTCTTCTTTATACCAGGAAAACATTCAGCTGATGTCTTCAGGACTCCTGTGTTTGTAAGGACTTTGTCTGATGGACTCTGGTGTCAGATATAACTCTTGAGAGGGGAAAAACAATGGGGAGGGTGGGAAAAAGAAAGAAAAAAGAAATAAAATCAATAAAAAAGTTACAAACTTTCTTCTGTAACTTTGATTTCAATAATTATGAATTTTTATGAAAACTTGAAATAATAAAAAAACCCTATTTCCTATAGATAGTTGGAATGCAAAATCTTGACTTCTTGATCTGTCCAGTTCTGTACCTGGCAAGCGCTTGCTTTCTTGCCTCAGAGGCACTTCCCAGACGCCTTGCCAAGAGCAGCCCCAGGCCAGGGCGAGTCTCCTGCTGACACCAAAGACACCTCGCGCAGTGCCCTGCGTGGCACTAAGAGGAGTCTGACTATTTTTCCTGGTTTAATAGTCAAATCCCCTGCCCATCCCCAAAGCCTGTGGAGCAGGGCCATGACTGATGTCCAGAAGCAGTATGGAGCTGGGCTGTGCTTTCCTGCCCTCTGTGTGGCAGGAGGATGCAGAGTGCCATTGCAGGGCTGGCCCTGCTCGTGGCCTCCAGGCTGGGAGCCAGCAGGGCTAGGCTTTGCCTGGGCTGGGGATGCTACTGCTGCTTACATGGGGAGAGGATCTTCTGCCAGCCCTTGCAGCAGTACCAGGGTGTCTCCTCTCCTATAGGGCCATATGGGCACTAAAGGTTTTATAACCCTTACTGAATCAGCAGGTGCTTCCCAACCTTCCCAGCTGCCCCCAGGAGAGTGGCACCACACTGACCCCCCCTTGCCCACCCAGCCTCAGTGGCACCTCTGAGGCAGATGAGCTGATATTGGCACTCTTGATTTGTAAGGCCCCTAAGGAGTCTCCAGGAATCAAAGTCACTACAAGATGGTAAAATATAAGTGCCGGGAACCTGGAGCCCCAACAGGGGAAAGAGTGGATTTGCTTTTCTTTCAGCAGTCTGCCAACCCAGAAGAACCAAGCTGGAAAGCATCTGTGCTGTGGCGAGGGGGAAATGTTGCTGATTTCAGCTTTCTGTTCATCTTCAAACGAAACATCTTGTGTTTCTTTCTCCACAGCAAGTTTTAGAAGCTTTGATTTGTTCTTTTCTCACCTCTAACACATCTTTCCTGTATAACTTTGAAACCAATACATTTTTGAAAGCCTTTGGCTTTTGTTTTGCTTTTTAAAAGAACCAAAGCAAAATGCTCTTTATGAGCTTCCCCCCCACCAGTGTTTAACCGGTATTTCCAGGGAGCTAAACACAAACACACCAACAGCAACACACAACCCTAGTGGGGAAGCTGAAGGCAGGCTCCAGGGAGTGCAGATCCTGCTCCAGGGGCTCAGAGCAGCACTGCCCTGGGACAGGCACGGATGCACAGGGGCCTCAGCCCTTGGAGGAAAATGCCAAGCAAGAAAGAACTTCAGGCACAGAAATCTCAGTCTGAGCCTGGTTGCCAGGAGTGACACAGACTCAACCAGTGGCTCAGCAGAGAGGTGGAGGGAGGGTCTCCATGAACCAGAACAGCTACAGGCACTGGCCATCCAAAAGAGCTGCTTAATTGGCTCCTGTTATCCCTTTTAATGCTGTAATGAAAAGAGTTAATTCAACACACATAGATTTAAAAAAACACTAATAACCAAGTCCAATGAGGAATTTGTAGCACATTACAGAGCCCCAGCAATTGAAGGGGGGAACCAAGTCTTTCATTGTGAAAAAAGGTTTAAAAAAAAAAAAAAGAGGAGAGAGCAAAACATTTCTTTTCCATAGAACACCTCAGGAATTTGCCCAGCCCAGCCCTGTCACACAGCCCCACATCTGTCCCCAGCCCAACCTCTGCTGCCCAAAAATCTCCTGGGGGAAGCCACACTGCTGCCCTAAATCCCAAGCTGCAGCTCAAATCCCTCATTAGTGAGTGTGCCCGATGCTCTGTGGCACTGCTGCCTGCCACACACATTGTTACCCACACTGATTTTTTAATCTTCGATGCTTTGTGAACTGGATCTTTTTTTTTTTTCCAGTCACCATGTGATTGAAGCAGATGGATGGAGCAGAAGTAAAGCATCTCAAAGTGGCCAGCAACTCAGCTCAGCCATTTTCATAGCTGATAAAAATGAGGAAAAAAAAACCAAATTCAAAGAATAGACTCCTTTGCTGAGATTTACAGTCTGTTCCTATTGCAGCTTAATCAGGGGTGAGAAAGCAGAGGCTGGGTTCCAGCACTGCTCTTCAGGGAACCATGGCCCATGTGTCAGAGCCAAACAACAGTTTCCACTTGTTTTTTTTTGAATCACAATAAATACAAAGCACTTTATAAAACAGTTTAAAAGAGGTAGCAAAAAACCCCAGGGAGTTGTGCTTAGGGCACAGAGGGAAAATGTGCCTTACCTCCTCTACGTCCTAGACTGGGAGTCCCATGGGGATCTCCATGACAGGCAGTGTGTGTGGAGACACAACAGGGAGGATGAGGAGTTAAACAGCACTTCCAGCCTGGGAACATCACTCACCCCAGGCCCTTCCCTCCCCACCAGCTCTGTGTGTTCCCCCACTGCCAGGGCCCATGGCTGGCAGGTGTCAGCTCTCCCCTCTGCTGCCAAGGCAGGAGCAGGGTTATGAGCACTCTGCAGTGAGGATATTTACACCCAAATCCCTGACCCTCCTCATCAACCCCTGTGCCCACTCAGCTCCTCTCCATGGATCACCAGAGGTACGCAGAGCATGTAGGTAAGGGTGACCAGAGAAGAGGGGGTCAGGCTGGCCCACCACTTTCCTGTGCTGCACAGCCCCCCAGCTCTGGCCACAGCCCCCCAGCTCTGGCCACAGCCCCCAGCTCTCTGCCTGCAGCCCCCCAGCTCTCTGGCCACAGCCCCCCAGCTCTGGCCA
>VZTR01003065.1:64270-190633 GCA_013400775.1 Chaetops frenatus
TCTGCCCACAGCCCCCTGGCTCCCTGCCTGGGCTTGCTGCCTTCCCCTGCTTCTATCAGGCCTTATCACACTTAATTTTACTCCTTCTCTCACTAACTGCCCTCTCTCTCTTATCTCAGCTTCAGAGCCAATATTTTACTCTCTCCCCTTTTTTCTTCCTTATCACCTTTTTTTTTTTTAAATACTTTCTGCCTTCTGTGCTGCTCCCTCGCTCTCCTGTCATTTCTCTCTGTCAAGAGCTCTTCTCTCTCCACCACGGCTGTGTTTCCTGCAGTCCTCTGCACACAAGTTTCTCCCCCACATTTCTGCCTCCCTCCTCCCCTGGCAGGGTCTCATCCTGCTTCCATCACAGTGAGCAGCACACAGAGAGGTGGAGGGGAAAAGATCTTTGGGCTTTGATTCCCTTTTCTCCTTTTTCCCTTCCCTCTCTTTCCCCATCTCCTGCCTTGTCCCTCTTTTTCCAGCCCCACATGGTCTATCCAGCCCTGCCCAGCTGGTTTGCCATGAAACAGGGCAGGGACTTTGCAGCACAATCCCCGATTCCAGGTTTTTGCAGGACACAGCAGAGGAGAAGGGATTTGAGGTGCAGGGGCTCAACATCCCAGAGGAGATATGGCTGGGGGAGCAGCCCTGCTTCCCCTCTCCCTGACCCTGCCAAGGTACATATAGCTCCTCCAAGAAAAAGCCTATTGCTTTCCTCTCTTTTTCCTGGATCTGTATCTGCATGCTTATGATAGATTTACTGTGATTCTATCAGTTTATGATTAAAACTCATAAATTTTACTAGGCCTTTTTCTTATTTTCCATAATCCTCAGGATTCAAGGCAATCAAATTTTAACTGGAAAGCATGGGCTGTGCTGTTAGTCCCAGTGTAATCGGGAATGGTTCATTTCCCAATCCACCCCCATTACTGGTGGTACTAAAGAAATACTGTCCTGTGAAAGAGGTTTTCCTCAATTCCCTTTAAAACAGTGTCCTTCTGCAAGAAAAGGATTAGAGGAACAACACAAACCGTGACTAAAACACAGTGTGCCCTGCCACTGTGGTTTGTTCCCATCTTGAGGTTTCCAAGCAGTTTCCCTGCAGATTTGGGTGGGTGCTGAGGGTCTCAGGGTGACCAGCCTGCAGTGAACAGGGTGGCAGTTGTGAGTCCCTGTCAGCTGCTCCATTTCAGCTCCCATCACCAGCCAGTGGTAGCTCCAGCCCCTCTGGAGATTTCATCATATGCCTGTTATGATCCAGGTAATAAGACATTTCATTCAAATGAGCAAATTTATTCCAGTGGCACTTTAATAACAAAATCAATTAAACTACACTTCCCAGCAGGGCTTTATCATATGCTATACCTACAGCATATTGCCTGGATATACTAAATTCTCTCCTTGAAATAAAGTGCAAAGTTTAGAAGACAGATGACACCATTTGCAGCACTAGTAGGATAATACCCTAATAAATCCACAGCCACCTGGGCACTTCAGAGTTGTCACACACTGCACTTGGTGGCCACTGGGAACTTCCCAATGACAGCAAGAACTGGAATGAGACCTTTGTGCTCCTGGGGCTCACAGTGCAGATGTAGGGAGCGTGGGCTCTGGAGCACAGCCCTGTGTCAAACCAACGAGGCATCCTTGCACACAGACCAGCCAGAGGAGAACACCTACATGGGAACATTGTAGACCTGGGTATCAGTCTGTGGGGGCTCTCTCTGAAAGAAGTGGCTCTGGCCAGGTAGAACGGTGAGCATCCAGCTTGGAGACCAGGCTGGCCTCTCCCAGCAAAGGTCTTTGGCATCACCACCAAGCTAGCAAAGCGATGGGACAGTCAGGAAAGGCTGCTGGTCCTGCAGGCAGCGCCCTGGGAAAGGCAGCTGCCCAAGGAAGCACCCATGTAAGGGGGCTGTTGCTGCCCTGCCCAGTGCTGTGCTCCCCTCCATGCTGGATCCCAGCCCGGAACCCTGTCCTGGGCTTTGTGGCTGCTCTGCCCCAGGCCATCCCTCTCAATCCCTCCCCACCTGCATCCCCCCCCTTCAATTACCACCTGCTGCTTCATCACTGTTTCCCATGTTGCTGTCACACTCCAGCACCCTGCCTGACACAAGATTATGGCTCTTCCCTCCTCCATCGTCCTCCCAGACCATCATCTGTCAGCTCTGCAAACCCTGCCCTGCTCTCAGCCGTTCCTGTCTGCCAGTCAGCCATTTCCCACCAGCTCTCTTCTCCTCATCATCCCTTCAGCTTGTGCTTCCCAAGCCTATCAGTGTTCCCCAGCCCTGAGTGCTGTGAAACTAATTAGCTCACTACAAAGACTGAGGAATAATTAGGGACTCCAATGAAAGCACAAAACTAGGGCATCTCGCCTTAAATAAACGCCAGCAAGTGTCTCTGTGCTCTGCTGACGGCCGCAATTGCTTCAGGCAGGTAGTTACTCAACTCACTGTCCCTCGGCTCCCACTCCAGGCATGTTCACCAGAGGTAACTCTGCCTCCATCTCACCCTTTAGGCAGGTGCTTTCTGGGTTTTTTGGCTCGTGTCCCTGCACCTAAAGCCAGCTCCTCCCCAGATAGCCACAGCTAGCTAGGCACCAAAGCAAGCAAGCAGCATTCCTGGAGATGCTGGTGCTCCCTTCTCAACAGTGCACCATCTCCACCTCTCTCTGGGGGAAAGCTAGAGCCAAGCACGGAAAATAGCAAGAAAAACATTTGCAAAATTTCTTTTTCAGTTGCCTCTGCAGAGTAGAAGAGAGGCTAAAACAGTCTTTCCCCTGGGCAAGCTCCACTGTGATGGGCAGGAGCCTGCCCTGCCCCATACTGGAACCCCTACAGACCATAGGGGTACATGAGGGATACAAGAGGAGGATTTGGGGGCTGCACAGGTCCTCCTTCCTCACACACAGACCATGCTGGGGACTCCCCGTGTGAGCACAAGGAAGTCTCCGGTGACACACAGCCTCCAAGGAAATCCCCCTCCCTCCTGCCTCCACCAGGTAATGAGCAGCAGATGCAGCTGAAGGCAGCCCAGACTGAGGTGTCCCTGACCTTCAGCACTCACTCATCTCCTGGTACCGTGAGCCATCCCTCCCTCCAGTCATTGTCAGTGCCCGAGGAGCTACACACAGTTCTGGCACTTACTAATGATATTTAATAACAACCTGACACTCAGCCCCTGCATCTCACCCAGAGACCTGAGGCAGCCTGCTAATGTCCTCAGCCATTTGTGGAGGAGCAGGGAAAGGTGCAGCAGGGCATGGGGAGCCTTGCTTTAAACCCCTTTGGAAGAGCCTCTCCATCCAGTTCCTGCTCTCTTTGAACCTGCTCAGTGCAGGCTGGGCAGCCCCTCCTGGCCTCACCTATGGTCAGGAATGCTGGCAGCCACAGTGGAAAAGGACAAGTTCTCTCCTTAGGGACCAACCACCAAAGGACCTCATGGATACTCTGGCACTTCACACGGAGCCACAACGCCTTCATCAGAGGTCTCATGGCCTCCTGGGTTTGGTTTGTTCTTCTTAGGGTTTTCTAGTGCCTCAGATCCCCAGCCACAGAAGGGGCAGGGAAGGAGAAGAGGGTCCTAACTTGGCAGTCTACATCAAACCAACCCTCATCTGATTGCATTCTGTAATGTACTCATGCCCCTGACTGCAGCAGGAATTGTGGCAGTGGGTGCCACCCCCAGATCCTGCTTGCTGCCATCAACGAGGTGCATTTACTCAGCACACCCAGCACTAAGCATATAAAATGACACTGCAAATACAGCTCCTTTTTCTCCAGCCCTGAAGGGTTAAGGATTTGCAGAGAGCAGATGAAGCCAGGCAGTGCAGGCAGGGGTGGATGTGCTGTATCTGCACCCTCAAACGGACTGGAGCAGCTGCTCCCTTCTCCTGGGTGGCTGCTTAAAGGGACAATGCCAAGGTCGATTAGACCCAACCCTGGACCTGCCTTTTCTTTCTTTTTTTCCCAGGGCTCACAAGTGTTGACTATTCAAATGGATGAGAATTTAGGACAAAAAGCAAGAGAGCTTCAAACACCTTCAGCCAAGAACCCTTCCCAGGCTGGCTGGCAAGGCAGCTCAGCATTGCCTGCTCCACCACAACAGCTCAGTGGCCCACTACAACCCGCTCCACAAACCACAGGGGAAAAGACCCAGAGCTTTTTGAATTCCCCTGCTTCTCTCTCTGTGTACCTGGATGGCATGTTTTCACACCCACTGAGTCTGCTCACAGCACATAAATCCTCTGTGGCAGAGTCAATTTCAGGGTAAAACCTCCACCTATGCTATCTGACATGAGGCTGAGAACAGAGGCAGGTCCAGGCTGTTTGCTCTGGAGTAAACCCCCTTGGTTCTGCACCAAAGGAGTCCCTGAGCATTGCTCCAGCCTGGCAGAGGGATGCCACCAGGCAGAAAGGTGCAGGAGTGGATGGGGAATGGGCTGCAGGTCCTCCAGTCCCCTCCATAGTAAACCCCTCTGACAGGATGCTTTTGAGGCCAACCTGCCATTGTCTCCACACTCCTGCTGGCTCCAGGGACAGGTGACTGACCATTCTGCAAGGTTGTGCTCTCAGGACCCCAGCAACAGCACCAAAGCTGAGAGCATTCCTCAAAAGCGGAAGTGTGATGAGGAAAAAGAGACATAAAATCATCTCAAACAATCTTGCCCAGTGACAGAAGGATCCTGCTCTGGCATCTTTCAAGGAGGATGAGAAAGTCTGAGATGGGTTGGGATCTGTGTGGAACCAGAGGTTTCTTCTTGCACAAGGCCCTCACAGATGGATGCTCAAGGCAGCAGACAGACAGACGTCTTTATCCTGCAGAGCAAGTGGAGCTGTTCTTGTCTTTCAAACACACACCTAATCATTTTTAAGATCTCTGCCTCAGAACTATCTTTTTGATAAAACTAATCACAGGCTTAAATTACAGATAAATACCCGATATTAAAAGAACAGTTTGAAAGGGAGGAAAGGGGTAGTTTAACGGTGCTCATTTTCCCTGCTTTTCTATAGCACACATCTTGGGCTATTTAACTGTAGAGCTTATGGAGCTTCATTCTGACAGCTCTCCTTTCTTTCAGATGTGGCTTCTACAAATGTTTCCCTCGGTTTCTTTGCCCGCTCTGCCTCGGTTAGCCGAATTATTGCAGCAGTCACTGTATCTCCAGCTGAGCCTAAGAAGCAGGCATGCTAAGAGCTGTATGAACACACACAAAGGAATCGACCTGGTGCTTAGAAGGCTGGACCCAAAAGCATCTACACAGGGAATGAGGGACTCAAAGGTGCCTGCAAAGGATCTGGGCTATAACAGCTCAACAAAGAAGAGGAGCTAAAAAAATAAATCAAAGCTGCAAGAAGCTCAAGAGGCCAGCTGAGGACAGAGTGCCCACAGCTCTGCTGGCCCTTGTGCTGCCAGCCAGAGGGATAGAGCTGCTGTTGGGCTGGCAGGAATGATCCAGCTCTAGGTGCTTTTAAGCACAGCACAATCCAGGCTCATGCTGGCTTCTTCTGCTCTGCAGGGAACAATGGCTTTGATCAACAGAAGATTGCCAAGTTAATTGTAATGATATTCTAATAAAGCTGGGGAGATTAATTACGGCTCTTTATCAGCGCTGGCCCTCTGCCAAGGGTTGGCAAAATTGTTTGCCTCTGTTTCTTGTCATTTGAATTTAGGAGAAGAAAGGAAGAAGTTGGGCGCCTCGTTTTCCTGCAGCGATCAGGAGCATGGCCTTGTGCCCTGCTCACGCTCACAGCTCGCTGTGCTGGCGGAGGGGAGGGGGGGCACACAGGGAAAGCAAATGGAGAGCGACAGAGCAAACCAATTAGACATGATGCAGCACAATTACACTCCTAGTCAATAAGTGGGCTGGTGCAGAGAAGCACAAAGGATGATGTGCAGACCACAGATGTTGCTCCACAGTGGGCAAAGCTGAGGCATGCTGCACCTTCGCAGGCTGGGCAATACAAGACACACACACACAGTGCTTGCCAGGAAGGCTCACAGGAGCAGTGCTGACAGCAGGCAGAAAAGCCTTGTGGCCTTCATTCCTGCTTATACCACACCAGCACAGCAAAAAGAGTGTCCAGAGAGCAGCCAGAGCCCTGCTAAGTGGCCTTGGGGAATATGAGACTCAAACCTTCCTATTTCACTTGACAAATAGTTCTTCCTTCCAAGGAAGATTTAGCAGTGCCCAGGCAGGTGAGAGACAGACCTGCAGAGGAATGATCTGGGCTGGAAGGCAGCAGATCAATCAGGCAGAGCTGCCTGTCTCACTCCCGGATAAGGGTGAAGAGGCCTTTCCTGCATCTGGCCAGCATGAGATGTGCTGGTGGAACAGCCTGTGAGTGAAACCAGGAAAGGAAATGTGCTCCTCACATAAACCAGAGAGCTGAGGATTAAAATACTACCAGAAACTTCCCACTGATGGGTCAGGGCTTGCAGCTTTGAGGAGGAAACATGTCACCATCTAACACATGCCTTCTCCAAGGGCACCCATGGGACATACAGCTGATCCAGAGGTATTTCCCTAGACAGCTCTAGGAATTGCTCCAGTAGCATTGCTACTGCTTGTGAACCATGAAGACAGACTGGAGTCTAGATTAAGATTTTAAGTATTATATTACTCCTGCCAAATGGAATGTATCCGGGTTTTATGCACCTGAGACATGCTCAGGCAGGGTCAGCCCTGCAGAGTCCCTGCTCTTCCTGGGCAGCAGGGCTGGCACGTGGCACAGTGCAAACCCAAGTTATTCATCCAGGCTAAAAATCTGGCAAGAGTAGGCAGAGAGCACCATCTTCCACGTGCAACACGGCACGGGCAACCTCTGGCTGCTTTTCCAAGGGCACTGAGCCCTTCTTGCCTGTGGAAGGACCAGATCCTGACAGCAACATCCTCTCTGTGCTAAACCAGAGGACTCCGAGCAAGGTCACAACAGCCTAAGAGCAGGGTCCATGTTTGTACCATCACCCTGATAACAATCCAGATAATTCTGTAGGGTTTGCAATGACCCATAAAACTATCTCCCAAAATGTTTGCTCCAACTGAGAGGAAAAACTGCTGATCTAAATATCTTTTTCCTGGAACATGACAGAAACTATTACTCATTTAGGCTTTTGTAAAGACCATTGAGTTTGGCAAAATGTCCCTCCAGGGGCAAAAAAACGGGAAAAAAAAGTTTCAAAAACATTTCAAAGCCCTATTTATTTTTTTAGATAAAGAAACTCCAGTTTTTGTATTTCAGAATAAATCCTTACCCTGAATCGGATTTTATCTTAAATTCAAAGAAACAAACAAAACATTAAGAGAACAATTACCAAGGTGAACAACACCAGAAAGCAAAGTGTTGTAGAACTTTCCATCACAACCTTCCATCTCAAGAAATACAGATATATTTTATTATATTTTATACAGATTCTGGGCAACCACTGTATTTCAGCATCTTAAGACATTGCTTAAGAAGAAAATCTAATTTCCAGCTGCCTGGAGGCATTATCCCTGCCTGCCATGGGTCTGGTACCGGTCCCTCTCAGAGGGCCAGGGACAGCACCACTGCTCTGGCACGCACTACCCAAGATTCCCCATAAATAAAATCATCGGCATCGGCTCCCGTGTTCATTTCACAGGCGGCTGCTCTGCTGACAGGTTTCACACGCTGCTACTGTGTCTTGTCAGCTTTATACTCTCAGGCCAACACCAGCTCACCAGCTCTGATGTATATACATAAAAATAAACGGCTCAGAAACCCCAATAAAGTGACAGATAACATAATGGGACCTGGCTTCAGAAAATAAGCTTGTTTATGGAACCTTCCTGCCTCCAAATTTGATTTATGCCAGGCGGGCTGCCTCTCAGCAAGGGTTTGGGGAGCAGGGCTTGCTCATGCTCACCTCCCGTGGGCAGTGAGGGGACAGTCACTGGTTAAGAGCTGCCTTTAGGGCTCCTGCTCTAAGACTGGCAGCCTTAGTGGCAGGAGCAGAGCTTCCCGCAGGATTTGGTTGATGTGATCTTCCTCCAGCTCCTACAGGTGCTCTGCATTTTTCCCAGAGGCTGCCTCCATCAGGTGCAGCACCTGCCCACATCAGGGAAGCTCTCCTTGTGCTTTCTGGGCTTGCCCACAGTGCCTGGAAGCTGCAGGTAGCTGCAAAGAGCTCAGGGCTCCAGCAGCTGACAGAGCATATGAAGTTAAACCAGACAGCGCCTAAAGGAGACCATGTGGGCTTCAAAGGGGAGAGCTCCTGATGGCACAAGCAGGTTCTCCTGGTAGCCCCTTTGCTCTGGGCTGCAGATGGTCCTTAGTCAATCTCTTTCTCAAAGAGCTTCCTCGCAAACAGGGATAATCCTTCATTTGATGTTTGCTCCCTTGGATATCGCTGTTCACAGCAAGCACTGCAATTTGTGTTTATTCTTGCCAAGCCATGTTTATTCTTGAGCCGCTTTGATTGTTACAGTGAAGGCTGGGACGGCTCTTTCAGTCAAAGTGCCTGTTTCCAGGAGGCTAATAATGAGAGACTGTCAGTCTGGAGGCACAAGGGAAAAGATCGCAGCCCCTCCTCTCTCAGCAAACAATCAGCCTCTGCCAGACCCCACGCTTTGCTCTTCTCAATCTTTGGTATGCAGCTGGGAGATCCCTCGCTCCAGCCTCGAGCTGAGGTGCCAATAGGACGCCAGCCCCAGCACCATTACTGCAGAGGGGCGCAGAGACTCCCAGGAAAAGCTGCACACACACAGAACGTGTACATGCCGTGGGACCTGGGGGTTCTGGCAGCCCTGGGCATGCCTGGTGTGGGGAGAGCCCAGCAGAACCTGCCTCGTGCAGCTGGACTGCTGGGATAGACACACCTGAGCTCCTGGCCCAGCAAAGCATTTCTGAGCAACCCACAGGCACTGAGTTCCTGCGGCAGGGGGTGGATCATGGTAGTTCACTGCCGTGTCCTACTCCATGCCAGGTTCACTGTGTCACTGCACTCCTGTCCAGCTCTCAGGCTCCCACATACAGAGCAATCCCCTGGCTAACTGCTGCCAAGCATGGACCACGCCTGGAGAGGAAGAATCCCCTTGCAAGATGCAGGATCACACGCACAGACCTGCCACAGCACAGCAAGGGGACCTCTGCCTCGTGTGACAACCACATGGCTCCCTATCTCCTTGTTCCAATCTCCAGGCCCTCATACCATTCAGATTTTAATCAAACCTTACATTATGCTGTCATTTGTCTGGGGCTTACTACTAAGGAGGTTTCCCCTCAAATTAAATAATTAAAATGTTTTTCTCAGGCTAAATAATTTTAATTTTCCCCCTTAGCAGACCAGTGGCTATAAATATTTAATACATTGCTTGCTTCACTGCATCCAGTGTGTTGCCATTTTAGAAATCATTTTATTGTGCATATTCTTCTTCTTTTAATTACAGTCACCTGCTATCAGACCACTTCAATAAATAATCAAAGGCGGGGGGAGACGGGGCAGCCAGGATGCTTCAGGAAAGGTGGGCTGTGCTACCTGCATGGAGAGGCAGGAATGGAAAGAAGGGATGCATTCCATCCTGGCAGCCACACTTGCTCCTGCTTTGTGCCGACCCCCATATCAATGCTGCAATCCTGGCAGCTGATTTGGGATTACCGAAATGTTGTCTCTGGAATGGACATGGTGCTTATCCAGCTCCAGTGCAGAGATCCATCCTGCCAATCCTTCCCTGGCAGGGGCCAGCAGTGAATGCCAGGGGATGGGTGTGAAAGCTGGCCAAGCGTGCACTGATACCTCCCCAGGACGGTCCTCCAGCCGCCGGCACTCTGCGGCTGATGGACTTCCTGAGTTAGGCATCCTATCTCTCCTTTAAAAGCCCTCAATGGATTTATTTTTATTTTCTTACAGGAATTTCTCTAATTACATGGATAGCCCAAGTGCTTCTTAACTGTTGTCTGTCCAAACCAGCCACTGATTTCCAGGTAGAAGTGCCCTCCCATGTCTGCAGTGACAGGTGGGGTCCTGGTGATGCTGGGTGCAGCAAGGGGTGATATGGGGGAGCAGAGGTCAGGAACTGACCCCCCATGCTGTTATAAGCTGGAAAGCTGGGAGCTCCAGCCCTTCACTGCATGGCCAGATCCTGCTGTCCCCACAGCCATCAGCTCATGGCCCCAACAGCCTGGCAAGGAGAGAGTTATCAGCTCCTGCAGCCGCCAACTGCAGCCAGCCTGGTGAATGGCATTAGCAAAAATGAATAGGAATACAAGATGAAGCTAATAGGATCTGAGGGGAGCTCCTTAGACAAGTTGATTTCCAAATTGGACTGACTTTAACCTCACATAAATAAAAATGAACGCTTATAAAATATGGTGGAAAAATCCATAAGGGCAGATGAAGGCATTGATGCATTTTTCTCTCCCTCCTGTACTTGCAGTGCAGAGTGGGGCTCTGTGTGCTGCTCAGGATCACCCTGACCCTGCCCCAGATTAGTCCAGGTAGGTTGTGTCTGGGGCCAGATTTGGCCTGCAACAGCAAATGCTGCCCTGAGACAGGTTCAGCAGCAAGGTTCAGGACCAGGAAATCTCCCCTGGGCCACCACCAAGCACAGTGGAGCAGGCATCAAGCAAGATGGGGCAGGGGCTCAGCCTGCCCCGCATCAGCATTGAGCTGTACAAACCCAGCTTCCATACCCTGGCTGCCAGAGAAGGTCCCTCTCCAGTATCTGGACACTGCTTTTCACTCAACCTGGAAGGACATAACATCTCCACCCAGCCTGCCCAATTCAGCTTGAATTCACCACTGCTTCCACAAAGCATGGCAGCAGGACAGACAAACATCAGACAGGCACAAAGCCATGAGGGTCTCCTGAGCTTGCATTTCTTTAGGTAAACACTGCTAAAAACAGGTCCTGCTCCAAAGGTCTTTAGCCTAAGCAGGCGATGGAAGAACAGCAAGAGAAAACAGGGTCACTGCCTGATAGACAGGTGGTTCCCACACTTGTGCCTGAGCCACTGTCATCAATTTGGGACAGAAGCTGGCAAATGAGGGGTGAAGGGCAGGGACACATTTCTGGGGCGTGCCTCTGGGAGCTCCTCTTTGAGCAAGAGGTACTGAAGCGGAGAGCAGGGAGACAACGGCGAGTACTGGCAGAGGCTGTCACCGGAGGGTGAGTGACAGGGAGAAACCACGTGTGGAGAGGGACTACGAGGTTAACAGCAAAGAAAGCTGTGAGAGGGCTGGAGAGCAGACAGGTAACTGCTGTTTGCCAGCAGGAACCAGCAAAAGCAAGTAAAGCATGGGTGACACGAGCAAAATGACAGGCGCAGAAAATGATCCTTGCAGCAGAGCTCTGAACAGGCAGGAGTGGGAGAAGATTGCATTTGTCAAGGCCAGAGAAAAGGATGTTGAAGGAATTGAGCCGTGAGATGATGACACTCTGGATGAGAGTTTTAGCTGTACCTTAGCAACCTGAGGTGAGGGAATGAGGCAGGCCAGCACAGCCCCCTCCACAGGCAACACTGCACTGGCCCTGGGAGAGGGGTAATCCTCAGGTACCCATGGGGTGCTTGCACACGGATGCTGAGATCCCACTCCAGGCAGGGGATGGGCTCTGGGGGGCTGTTCCTGAACCAAACCATCTGCTGGCATTATAAAGGTCTTCAGACAGAGAAGGCAAAGGAAGAGGTACACAGAAAACCAGGAAAGATGATTTGGGCTGCCAAGGGAAGACAGGTCTTCAAGAGGTCTGCGGGATGAGGGAAATGTTTTGCCAATGTGGAGCTGTTGCCAAGGAGAACTTATCAGTATCAGGGAAAGCAGGGCACAGGGCCAGCCCTACACTGCAACCAGAGGACCAGAAATGGTCAGCAGTCACCAACAGCATGTCCAAAAACCTACAGGAACTGGGGGGAAGAAAGGGGTGTGTGAGAGCTGACAGAGTGTCAGGTAAAAGGGGAAAAAAACCCAGGCCTATCTAGCAAAAACAAAGGGGAAAGAGGTAGGGAATCCCAATGAATGGAAAAAGTCACTGCATCCCCTCTGAAAACTCAGCCAGGCCTCCCACAGGCACCAGGTGAGAGGCATCAGGAGCTAAAGCTCTAAAGTAGCCAGCTCTGAAATGCTGATTACAGCAGCAGCTCGTCTATAAAAAAGGGGCCTGGCATCCTGAAAATAATGTGGGCAATAACAAAGAGGAACAGCCTTAAATATCCATTTCCTTCTCATAAATAACATGGTCTATAACTCTGGCTTTACATGCAAATATTTACAGGGCAGAGAATCTACAAAAGATAAACAACTTCTAGGCTGTTTGGGACAGAGACAAGGAGTTCAGAGACGAGTCCCTCTTGCCCAACACGAGCAAGGTCCCTGGAAAAGAGGGATGGGTCCAGGAACTTGGGCAACCAGCTGACACTGGGGGCCACATGCCCCTCTGAAATCACAGGCACTCATTTGGTGCTTTTGAGATCTTTTCTCTGCTGCCAAAGGCCAGCTCAGAGCTGGCTGCATGCAAGACCTATGTTCACAGTGGGCTTTGATGACAATCAGGGGGTGACCTCAGCTCTGCTTCTGCCAGGAGACAGCCTGAGGATGATGGAGGAACCAGCTGGAGGTCTGTGCTCACCCATGAAAGCCAGGCTTGGTCGACCCACCACCCTGCCTGTACCAGCACTTTTCAGCTGAAGGAGAGGGCAAACATCACAGCCTCATGTGTGTTGTACTTGTTAGCAATGTCCCTGCCTCCAGCCTCACTGGCACTACTTGAACACATCTTTGAGGAATACATTGTTGCCAGACAACGCCAACCCCAAGGAAGCGGTATCAAAGCCATGAGCAGCCCTGGCAGCTGGGAAAGCACCAGGCACACAGCAGCTGCAGCGTTTCTGAGAGAATACAGTGCATGATTGTGGATCCATGAAAAAATGCAGAACTTTTTGACCCATTTCAGGAGTTAACAAAAACAACAAACCCAGACCCGGGTATTAAATCCTCCAAGGTTTCTGTGGCACTGAAATTCAGGCTCAGAGCAACTTTCTAGGAGCAAAGAATTCCTGCTGTGTCCCTCCTCTGCACTCACCGCTCATTGTCCTCAGTATGGAAATTTTTCCTAGCATTTCCAGGAGGTGCTATGAGCTGTTTTCAGCTTAAAATGTTCTGTGCAGTGAATCCAGATTGGACTTGGTAGGAAAGGATAACAGGACGCTGCAAGCAGGAACAAAAATCCCTCACGACACACATACAGTGTAAAGACATCTCCAGCCTCAAAGGATTTACCAGTTTTGGTGCAGACCTTGCAGCCTTCTCCTGAGCTTTCCTGGTCAAGTTTTATTGAATCTGGCAGCGTGGGCCAGTGCAGGATCAGGGCCTTGGGGAGGAACACGTACACCCAGGAGCTCAGGAGTGCTGCAGGACACAGCAGGCACCCGACTCACCTCCCCTGGTGTGTCAGAGCAGATCAAACACAAACTCACAAATGGGTTCTTCTACAAAAACAGTCATGGCTATTCCAGAGACAAAAGACAATGACAAGGGAGGAAGCCTCCCTCTGCCCAGGGGAAATGAGATCACTGCTTTCATGTTTGGGCTGTGTCCTACCTGCGTGCTGGGAGCTGCCACCTCCCAAGCCAGCATGGCTGCAGGATGGGATGGATGGCTTGCCCATGGCACAGACAGCTTGCCCGTGTCCCCATGTTGGGCTTGGGAAAGTCCCCAGCCCTCTTGTAGGGCACGAGGTGCATGAGAAGGACTTACAGGGATTTCACAGCAGGCTCAGGCAGGGAGAGACACACAGATGTCCAGGGCAGACTGGGATGAAGGCAAGGGAAATTGTTCATAAAAGCAACGGATTTACCTTTTTTCACCTCTCCACCTCAAAATGCATGTTTCAAATCCAAAGACATACAGGTCAAATTTGGAGACAAACTTCAGAAAAAAGAAGTGAAAATGAAAATTTCAGCCTTGACTTATTTTTCCTGGGTGTTTCTAAAATAGAGCCCTTTTCACTGAGGAAGTGAGCAGGCATGCACAAACAAGAAGTAAAATGAAATGACCCCAAACAAATGAAATGGATTTTCATGGTTTGTTTCTTCCTCGGGGTGTGTGTGAGGAGAAAGGGATCACTGTCAGTCTCCCATAGACATTCTTTTAACTGTTCTATTTCAGACACCACATTGAAAAACTGAATTATTCAAAGAGCTCTAATTGCAGCTCCGAGGTACCCTTCCTTTCCTTGGTATAGCACCACACTGGGCACAAACTGCTGTTTTTCTACTGCTTTCCCCAGGGATACAGGCTCTACCCAAACCCAGAGATCATCATGTACCTATTCCCAACAGCACATCACCTTGGGGAAACAGGGTTTTACAGATGAGTGTGCGCAGGTCTGTACATGCGCACAGGAACTCAGAGGGATGGGGGCAAGCACAAGAAATAATGAATCCCCCTGCACTCACTAAGTCCAAACAAATAGACTGAACTGGGAGCCTGATTTGCATTGGTTTGATTGAAGATGTAATTTGCTGCTGAATAAATGTGGTTGCATCCAAATCAAACCTTTAGTCCCTCAGACATTATAACTCTTTCCTCTCTTCCCTCAGGCTTTGCCAACCTTTAAGGCTGACCAAAGGATGATGTATTACAAGAAGGAATGGACTTAAATAAGAGAAGGACTAGAATAGATTATAAGGAAAGACTTTCCATAAGGAAGAAGGAGATGTTTAAAAACACCTTAGAGGGAAGGTGCCATCACTAGAATTATCACAGCCAGCCCAGCCCCACATCCCACACAGCATCACCTCAGGATTATGGAGGCAGTAACAGACACAGAGCTGGCCCTACATGCCAAGGGGCTGGGGCTCTCTTTTTCCAGCAGCCTCCTGCTTGAAGCACTTTATATCTACCAGAGCTCCCCTTAGTCTGTCCCACAGGTGCCCAGCAGTGCAGGCAGCTCTCCCAGTGCCACCATGTCACCATGGTTGCTCAAAGCAGGGTACATGACATCCTATCCTCAGTGCAGGTGGGACATGTACAGGTTTCAGTCAGCACACATTGCTAGGATGGGCCTCTGATAGAAATGTGAGACCAAATTTAAAGCTATCCAAATTGGGAAGCATTTCCCAGAGCTTTTCAGGAACTTAGAGCCTTGGCCTTGGTGTCTCTGTTCCAGTAAAGCCTGGTGAGATTCAGAGCTTTCCTCCTCTGCTCATATGTCCATGGCTTATCACAGCTGCCCTGCTGCTGGAATTGACACTTGGACGCCTTCCTCAGGCTATCACTGACTGGGTGAACCTGCTCCCCATCACACAGCCACTACAAGCTGAGCTCCCTCACTTGTTCCTTCCTCCCAATCCCATATTTATGAGATCACTCCATGGTCCCTATCAATCGCTTGGGCAGCCTTGGGCACATAGCAGCTATGAGAGCAGCGAACCAGCCTCTCAGGCAGGGAGCAAAGGAGAGCCAGGGCCCAGGAAGGACAGATTTACTGGGTAGCAGTGGAGGACATAGCACACATCCTCGCTAGCCCCATCCCAAGGGACACCACAGTCGTTCTCTGCCTGCCCCCAACCCACAGCACAGCTTCCTGCAGCTGTCAGGCAGCACGGTGCTGAGTAGGGAAAACAGAAGCCAGTACAAACCAAAGAAGAATAACAGTACAAAGATGAAAAATTGGGCATTGTAGCCAGGGAGGAAATTACTTACCTGTCACCGAGCAGGTTTTGGCTTTGCCCTGTGCCTGAAGCCATGCTATGAACACATGCTAGGGATGAGCATCTCCTGGGCATGAATTCTACCCCTGCACAGGCCTCACTGCTCCAACTGCAGCTTCCCAGTAGAAGGCATCCCTGGCAAGAGCAAGGATGCTCACAGCCCCAATTTATGTGAGGGAAATCCATCACAAGGCATGAAAGCCTTTCATTGAGGACAATTTGTTGCAGGAGTTATAAACAGAGGTGCTGGGAAGCCAGTTGTCAGGCCAGGAGTGCTGTGGATTGGCAAGGCGGAGAGGACTGCCCCTGCCAAAGGGATGAGAGTTACCTAATGAACACTCACTGGGCAGGGGGGGCTGCAAACAGCAAGTCTGAGCTAGGGGGAACGAAGGAGGCAGGGGTGGGCAGCCTCGTCCCTCGGCGCTGTTTGTAGCCTGGAGTCATCACTCAAAAGCAAGGACCATGGTGCAGGCAACGCCAAGGCCAGAGGGAGGGAGAGAGGGAAAGATTGATTATCCCATAAATCAATCGCCAGGCACTGATTACAAAATAAACCACCAGGGCAAAGGTCAAGTGCTTTGTTATATCACCCAGCCCACAAGATTTATTTACCCCTTGAGCCATCCGTCCCTCTGGCCATCTATTACAGGAAGCTGCAGCCTATGGACACAGCCAGCAGCACAGGGCTTAGAAATTAGATCCAGCTGCCAGGACCAGGCAGGTACAGGCACTGATCCTGTAGAACCTACAAGAGCCACATCTACAACACTGGGAAAGGTGAAAGCCAAGCAGTCCATCCCTGCTGCAGGCACCAGTGGTGGCTGAGGGTGCTCACCAAGTCCTCCATCACCACCAGCCTCCCTAGAAGTGAATCAGTTCTCCACAGTGGGAAGATCAGAGGGACATGGTCTCCCTCTAAAAAGAGCCACCAGGCCTGGCTGTGGCCACCACAGAGAGACTCCCATGGCCACCGGCCTCAGGGTGCACTTGTCTTTTCTTTCTGGGCTCCAGGAAAGACCAAACACTTTGAGGCCTCCAAATCAGATCTGTACCCAGCCAAGCTTTCCATGCCCACTTCCATCATCTGAGATCTTCATCCTTACAGGGAGAACTGCAAGGAATGTCTTGTAGTACTCAACTGGAATTCAGCCTAAAAAATTTTATTTTTTTCCCCCCCTTCCCTCTCTAACTTTGTATTTTAAACACAGGCAGCAATAAGAAAAATTCCTGGGAGTATTGTTCATCTGTTTCCCATAAGCTGCTTGTCAGTGACCATGAAAAAATTTTTCAGTCTGGCTCCTAAAATATAAAAACCCTAAAATGGACATTTTTTGAGTCCTTCGCAGCAACCCAAGGAGAATAACGTCAGAGCCGTATGATGTGTGTGCGTGTGTACTCGGAGGGTGGCAAAGAAACGTCCCGGGGAGGAGGAGAGGTGCCAGCCCGGGTGCTGTGGGCAGGGCGCCTCCGCCCGCACAGCCGGGCGCTGCCGGGAGGGCTGCAGGCACACAAAGCCTGGGCCGGGCGTTTCCCCTTAGGGATGTTCCCAAGGACCCTGAGGCTGCCGCCTCATCCCCCCGCACCCACCGTGCTCTGCCAGAATGGCCGCTGCAGTTGGCACTTGCCTGGGAGTTTATTTTTCTTTCCTAAGCGCTGAATGTTTCAACTCCTATTTTAGCCCATCTGCCAGCAGAGAGTGGAGGCTTCAGCTCACGGGCTCAACCACACATCCCCACAAGGCACAGGGGACACCACCACGCAGGGGGACACCGCCGCATAGAGGGGACAGCTGAGGTGATGAACTGCAACACATCAAATCACAGACTGGTTTGGGTTGGAAAGGACTTTAAGCACCATCTCATTCCAACCCCCTGCCATGGGCAGGGACACCTTGCACTAGAGCTGGTTGCTCCAAGTCCTGTCCAGCCTGGCCTTGGACACTTCCATGCTCCAAGCCTGATGCCAGTCAGTGCTGGCATTAGACAAACCTCAGTGATTTACTCTTGCTGGGGATTTTCCCCACGGACATCTCCTGCTCCAGACTGGAATTCATCCACCTTTTGTATGGCATCTCATAGCCCTGCCAATCCCTGCACTGCTCCTGCTGATGTCACCCTCCCAGGAAACTCAACCTCATCCATCTTCAGCTTGAAAACAACAGGCACCCTCATTCCCAAGAGCTAAAACTCCCATCTCTGCCTCTCTGAACTGCAAAAAACCATCCCTAGTCCTCCAGGACAATCCTGTGTGCCAGCAGAATCAGAAAAGCACAAGGATCCATGGTTATCTTCCCCAAGGAAGGCAGCACTCCATGGAAGAAGTCCCAGCAGTGCAGAGATGGGCATCTCTGCCAAGAGCTGTGCTGATCTCAGAAATCACATTTCCCCCTCCATGCATGGGCTCCTCAGAGGATGGTGCTCATCTCCAGAGCTCCATTCTCATCCACAGCCACCACCTTGACCTCAGTGGGAAGGGTGCTGGAGGTAGCCAGCCCCTCCTGCACTCTCTCAAGGAATCCACTGGCAAAAATATATTATTCCAAGCATTCAGTTCCTGGAGGCTTTTGCAAATCCCCTGAAGTCAACAGTATATTACTTTTAGGGCTTGGTATGTCTCTCCCCTCTCTCAGGGCTCTGCCCTGCATGGACATCCATCACTCCAATCATTTGGCCCAGCTCCACATTTTGGACAGCGGTAACAAACCGAGGTTGGGGTGAGGCAGTTCTATTCCCCATCCCTCCCTCTGCTCCCTCCTGGCAGATTTAGAAGTTCAGATTTCATCTGAAAGAGGGAAGATGGAGAAGAGCCTCAGCAGCTGCAGCTGCTGTAAATGTCAGGATAGGAAGGAGATCTTAGGAAGCTTTAATGCACTATGCAAATCCTCAGAGCATGACCATGTGTTACCAGGGCTTTTTATTCCTTTCCATGGTAATTGGAGAGACAGGGATTAACAAGAGAAGTTGCCACAGAACTGGCTGATCCCTCTGCTTTATCAACCATGGTTATATTGGGAAATACAGGACTCAGGGTGGGTAAAGACCTCCAGGCAGAGACAGGTGTTCTCCTAAAGGGCACTGGCCAAAGACTTTTGCCTGCATAAGGCTATGAGAAAGTGTCCAAAGGAGAGCTACAAAGGTGGAGAAGGGTCTAAAGGGAGAAGTCATGAATGGAGTGGCTGAAGTCACTTGGTTTGTTCAGCCTGTAAAAAACTGAGGGCAGACCTCACTTGGGTCTGTAGAATCCTCACGAAGGGCAGGCACTGATCTCTGCTCTCTGCGAGCAGTGACAGAACCCAAGGGAAAGGCTGGAGCTGTGTCAAGGGAGGGTTAGGTTGGACACCAGGAAAAGCTCTTCCCCAGAGGGTGGTGGGGCACTGGAACAGGCTCCCCAGGGACTGGGCACAGCCACAAGGCTGCCAGAGCTCCAGGAGCATTTGAACAATGCTCTGAGGCACAGGGTGGCATTGTTGGGGTGTCTCTGCAGGGCCAGGAGCTGGGCTTTGAGGATCCTCATGGGTCCCTTCCAACTCAGGATATGCCTTGATTCCCTCCTTTGGAGTATATCTGGTGTATGTGCAAGGGCATGAGAGATGTGTGCATCCATTTGGTTGAAAGCAAGACTGTGCTCCATGGAGACAGGAAGAGGAGGAAGCACTGCATGGTGTCCAGGTGTGAAGCTCTGTACTCCTCTTTCTACAACTGCATGTTTACATTGCTTTTTTTCCTTTACATGCTTGCTTTTTCTTTTTTTTTTTTTTTTGATGGATCAGGAAAGCTCCATCACTTTCCTTTCCTGTAATGATGTTGACCTGATTAAAATTTTTATTGGATTTTACAAAATAATTTCATACATACTGTTCCCTGGAGCACTGCAGGGTGGAGGGAGATGGGGGAGAGAAAGAGAGAAGAGAGTATATTAAGAATGAGGTGGAAAAGGAAAATATTTTATTTTACACTGAAATGATGTTTCCTGAATGAATAATAGATTAGAAATCTCACATTTAAAAAAAAATATTGCTCTTACAAGTGCCCCTGCAACATGCAGGCATGAAAACATCACCACTTGAGCATTTTTGACCTATTTCCGTAAAATGCTTTGCCTTCCTCCAGCTCCTAACCCTTTCCACCACGTCTCAGCAGGAAGCAAGCCATGGTTAAGGGATTGCCAGCACCTGGGAGACAGGCAGGAACACAGGGACAGACCCCAACCCTCCTGGATATCCACAGCCCTGCCATCAACCAGCCTAGAGCATCCCCTCTACTCTGACTCCTGCTTTGACTTGATGCTTTAATGTAAGCAAACTATGCAGAGGCACCCAACTGTCCCTGTCCTGTGGGGACAGCAGTGTGGGGCCAGTCCCAGGGACCCCCAAGAGCTTCTCATTGATGGAGTCACAGAAAGGTCACACCGATCAGGCTCTTGTCCCCAGCTTTGGCTAATGAATGAGCCTGATGTACCCCAGGGAGCTCAAGACAAATGGAATGCCCATTACAAAGGAGGGTTCAAAAGCAGTGCTTGTCCTGCCATTTTAGCATTTTACTACTGTTTTCCTTCCTTGCCAAGGCAATGTCCTAGCACTGATGTTTCAGGCATACAATTCCCACTGGTGTTTCACTCTGGTCCTTAGAAAGAAATTGGGTTTTTGCTGTATGACAAATGTCATAAGGATGATTTAGTTACCCAGTTCCATTTCCATACATTTAAATTAGATAGAAGCCCCCTGGCCCAAGGACTCACTGTTACTTCCAGAGGAAGGCAGGCACTCCTGCCACAGGCAGCTTTGCACCCTAGGTTCCAGTACCATTAAAAAAGAAAAAAAAAAAAAAGCTTTTCAGGGAGTTCAACATTTGCTTCGGTGTCCTTTCAAGAGTACCCACACAGGGCTGGCTTGTTTGGAAATTTAGTTTTCCTGGTGGATTCTTATGAAATAAATATTTCAATGCTGCATCAATGGCTCACCAGAATCCCCCAAGCAGCAATAAGTCTCTGAGCTGAACTTGATGCCAATTTAGTCTCAGATGACAGCAACAGAGTGAAGTCAAGGTGAGAGATAAAGCATGTTGCTCTGTGGGCACTGCTAGTGCCCAGCAGCTGGGACTGTCTGCAAGTCCCTTGCTCTCCAGGTGGTTCTCAAGGTCCCACTGCTGAATGTATTAAGGTTGTTTGAGTAACCCTTAATATGTGTTTTAGAATGGGTTTGTGGGCTGAGGGTTGAATTCTTTCCCAGAACCATATTCTCCAACAATTGCTGTTTGACATTTCCCCACGGGCTCTTGTTTTACCCCCACAGTGAGTGTTCTGACACGTTCTAGGTCTGACCACCTCTGCAGCCCCTAAATCCTGCCCTCTCTGGGACAGGACTGCTGGTTTTCACACAGGGAGCAGTGCAAAGTGCCACCTCCCCTCAGAACACAAGCAGAGCTCCTGACTCCCAGCAGTGCTGTGGATCACACCTGGAATTTCAGGGCTGGGATTTCAGCTGGCCCCCTCAGTCTGCCCTCAGAGCACTAACCCTTCTGCTCCTTCACCTCCCGCTGTGCTACTATCCAAAGGGCAACCATCCATGGGATTTCAGAATTTATCGGTCACCCAGCACATCTTCATCTTGACTTCACCACTCTGTTCCCACCTGAGCAGGGGCTGGAGGCAGCAGGGGGGACCACTACAGTCTGTGCAGGCTGTCCCAACCCAGAGACCAGCAGAGCAGAGATCTTGCAGCAGAAAGGGATTTGCAATGCAGTCAATAGCTAATTGATAAATGCTACAGCAAGAAAATTCCAAGCTCTGGATAAAAATGGCTTATGGCATTGAGCTGTGCCCATCGTCCAAGAAATGGAGGGCATCTGTCACCACTATTACACTGCCCCACACCCAGCACAAACACCCTCATTCCTTCCCAACTGACTTTTATTTCAAGTTTCAGACAGTCACAAAGAAAAGAATATAAAGCCTCCCCAAGAGAGTGAGCACAGCAATTCACCAACAGCCCGAGCAGGGTGAGACATGAAATGGCAGCAGCAGGTCCTGCAAGCAGGCAGAGCCAGCTCCTGCCTTGTGCTGCCTCAGCCCCAGCCCAGGAGGGGGTGAGAAATTAGGAACATTAATTTCTACTCTGTGATGGGCAAAGAGACAAGCCCACAGGCTCTAACCAAACCTGAGTCTTTCTGGAACTCGGTCATTAATCTTTAGAAAGAATAACTCTCTCCAAACACCCACATTTTCCTCTTTCTGGTTTGTAAAGGGACACAAGGCAGACACTGCCCCTCTTTGCTGGGAGACCAGATCTTGCACAACCCATAGCTCTAGGAACCTCATACATGATCTGCAGGCCCATTTCCAGCCCTCTCAGCTTCACCTCCTCCCATGGGAGCTCCTGGGAAGCCTCCAGGCTTTGAAGCACACATCTGCATATCAGCAGCCTCCATCCAGGCTCCCTGGAGTGCCTGCATCACAGCCAAGGGCAGCCACCAGCTCCCAGGCCACTGCCTTGGCTCATGTCTTGTCCCTAAATCACACATGCAGATGGGTTTAAACACATCAGTTGATTTCCTAACTTCACATCTCCCTGGGGGAGCAGGGGCTGGAGCAGTCACAGCCACATTACACTGGGAAAACAGAAGAGGCATGAATTTGGGAACTGCTGCCAGACCAGTGAGGAGGAACAGGTCAACATCAGCTCCCACCAACCCAGAGGTCAAAAGACATTTTTTATGGGCAGGGATTTGACAGCCAGTGTGTAAAAGAAGCCTGTAGCCCACACCACAAAACACCATCATCACAAGTAGCATCTCTTGGCCTCCACTGAAGCAGCTGGGTATTAACTGGGTCCCTCAGCACACAGGCGAGGCTTGTGCTGTTGCTGCTTCACCCTGGATAATGAGGGCTTTAATCTCCAGGTTTCTCAACTTAGTACCTTGCCAGAACTAGGACTCATTTTTAGTATTAAAAAAATAATGCATATTTATCAAACCTAGTCAGGCAGAGGGAGGGGAAAACAGCTGGCAGCAGCCTCCCTCTCCCCATCTGACATGAGCTTGCCATTTTTCACATTTTCAACAGCTTTCCAGCTCTAGTCCTTAAAATTATGATGAAAAAACCTCACACTTGACCATAGTGCCTCACAGCCAAGATGCCAATGTTTCCACATAAAAGCCTTGTTGCAAAAAATCTAAAATTTCTCAGTGTCTCTGCTTTATTTCCATCCTCCCTTACATCATTGTATTCACATGGTGTTCAATTATTTACAAGCATACAAAACACTCCAGCCTGGATTCTCAACTGGTATTAATCAGTGAAATGCCAACTAAATCAACAGAGCTACAAAGACTTGCTCCAGAGAAGGATCTGCCCTGCTGTCCCTGAAGACCCCTTCTTCCCTTCACAGCACACACTGGGAAGGAGAGGATAAAACACAACTTTAGTAGGGGTTTTTTTTTCATTCCCTGAGTCACACAAACATATCAATGCCTGCACAAAGACCTACTCCCCACTGCTGACCTACTTCCCATTCATGTGCACGTGACACACTCAGCTCCCCTGGCAGTCCCAGGTATTCCTGGAAGCAGCCATCCACCCCTTACCCAGAACCCTGTGGCAGCACCTGGAGCTCTGTGCATGGGGCAGGCCCCTGGGTGTCAAGATAACACCCTTGACCTTAATGATCTAATTTCAGCCAGGCCTGGCTCTTCCTTGGAGTTTGTGCAGCATCACCCATCTCCAGGCTGTTTTTTGGGGCTTTTTCCTCCATCCTTTTCAGTGGTAACATTTCCAAAGAGGCCCACAGGGAGGGACAGCTGCCCTGGCTGGTGAGCACAGAGGGCTTACAGACAAGATGAGCTCCTTCAGTGATGGTTTCATTTCTAGTTTTACAGCCTCCATCAATTTAATTCAATGAGACCAACAGAGCCCCAGGACACAGAGCACAAAACAGAGAGGCCAATACATTGAAATAGGCGTAGGGTATTTCTTCTAAACCTACAGGACGATCTTCAGTCAAATTATGGTTTTTAGGATCCCCATAGAAAAATAAGCCTTCCATAAGACCAAGCCCGCACAAGCAATCCTTTGGTAAGTCTCTTTTTCAGGACTTTGTGATCACACAAAAATCAGAAACTGACTTCTGAAAGACATTTTGTTATTTGAACCTTCACTTTGAATCAGAAAGTGAGGAGTCCATGAAAACATAATATGAGTGTAAAGAACAGGTCTGGTCCCTTAAGAGCATTTTCACAGGCAGGCTGGAGAATCACGTGTGAAACCCTGGGGCACTGGGCACCTCATTAAAAGAGAGGAGACAAACGTACTCCTATTTCCAACATGGGCTCACAATCCAGGGCTCCTCCATTCAAAACCAGAAGGCCAAGGAAATGCAGGAGATGCACACCAGGCTGGGTCTTCACTGCACTCAGCACAGCTTACTCATCCCTTGTGTACCACCACCACAGCAGAGAGATGTCACAAGGCCTTCATCATGACTGGAATCATAATATCCATGATTCACATGGAATACTTTTTATACAAAGCACCAAGACAAAAATAAAATGAAGAAGGAAAAACTTAACAAGAAACTGGTTTAATTCCCTACAAGATGGATAAACCAAGATGAATGTAAACAGCTCAACTTGACCCAAATATTTTTTCGTTGCTGAGTAACCCCGCAAAAAATGCTGTTATCTCACCAGCATCTGGGGAGATTAGATGGTAGGGCATTTTAAACAAACTTTCACTGTCATGCCTTGTTTGAGGAATTTCAGACTGGACATGAGCCCTCAGGACTTGCAGCACCCCAACCACTTCCAGGAGGGAGCACACAGCTGAGGAAGGCAGGAAGCATCTGTTACATCTCCAGCACATGGACATGCTCTTGACATGAAGGTTTCCATGAAACATTCGGGCCTCCAGCTTTCCAAACCCTTCCAAGGGAAGGATGTGGCTGCTCTATGAAGGCTCCAAACAGGAAACACAGGCTCAGGCCATGCCTCCAGCAGGAGGTGGGAGCAATCACAGCAGATGGCTGTGAGCCATTTTGGGTGGCAGCAGACACTGCCAAGGGCCTCCGACTTTACAGCCCACACTGGCTGCCATATGTTGTGACAGTGGCTCATCATCACACAGGACCCAATTTATAGCATCCTTCGTGGCTGCAAGCACCACACTACCTCACACTGCTTCCCATTAGGGCAATCATCTTTCCACCAAGCATCTTTTAGCAGCTGGCTACCATATTTACTGATTTTTTGCATGCTTCTGTAGGTGGAAGGAGATCTGAGAGATCATCTGAGAGATTCAGGTATGAGGTTTTAGTCTCATTTGTGCTCTGGAGGTCAGGCCTGTTCACTCCTTCGCTCTCTCCCAACAGATAAGCGCTATCTCAACAACACAGAGATGCTTTTAGAGATCACCTTGGCCACTGCTAAGCTGTGCAGCATTCCTGCCAAGTGCATCCCAGCAAGCAAGGCTGTACCTGTGACACCGGGAGCTCAGAACAGGTCAGGTGCAAGATTACAGCTCTGAAAACAGCATCCTTCCAGCAACAGCAGGCTTCCATGGTGAATTTCTCCTGGAGAGACTCAGAGAGCAGCAAGGACAGAAAGGCCTGGAGGTGGCAGGATGGAAATCAGGCTCCCATCATGCAGAGCTCAGAGGGAGGGGATGCCAGTGGCACCTGGAAGCAGGCTGCAATGACATGACATAAATGAGGGGCAGAGCTAAGGCAGAGCATCACTGTGCTTCTATTACACAGCAGCAATATAAACCCCAGGGCTGTGGCACGGTGACCCCAATGCCTTTGCCAACCCGAGAGCTGGGCCTGCCACTCTGGGATGGCAAAGCTCTCACAAGTCCGTAGGACTCTTTGGGAAACATGGTAAAGTCTTCTCAAAATACGTTGCACCAGCCACATGCAAGCTCATGGACTGGATTTTCTGCCCTGTGAGAGCAATAAATGAGGTCAGTTAACCCCCTCGTCACCAGCAGGAGCAGGGCACCCTGAACCACTGCTCTGCATCTCACTCTAGGTCAGCCCAGCTGCCAAACTAAAGACTCAAGCAATTTGCACTGTAAGGGTCCTTAAAATATCAGCTCAGCACCAGTACTGAAGCTCCCACCAGGGCTCTGAGGGAGGACAGTCATCCACACTTGTGCTAGGCAACTGCGGTTGCATCCCTTGGATTTATGAAGAGTCTGGGATATTTTTAACATTTGGGAAAAAACAGCCACTCGGTGTTGGTTATTTTAACTCAGTACAGTCCTCGAATTCAGACCAGCCCTACAAGTCCACTTGCTGGTGCCCAAAGCCATCCCTCTCTCCATGGATGGCTCTGGCCCATTCTGCCTCCCAGATCATGGCAGTTGCATTTTATGCCTCAGGTGATGCATCTTCTCAACAGACACAGCCAGGGAGCTTCCTGGAGGAAGCAATTACAGAAATTGAACTTATCCCAACAAAAAACCCAAAACCAACCAACCAAAAAAAAAAAGCTGAGATATATGTCAAAGCCTCAATTTTCTCTCTACTACACCTAGAACCTACATCAGACCAAAATGCATCAGTGGGAGCAGACTTTGCTGTTCTCCAGGTTCTTCCTGGCAGCTCTCTGGGTTAGCCCAGAGGCTCCAGTTCACCAAGGAGGTCAGCACAGACCAGCTGTCCTATTTAGACTGAATCAACCAGTTCCATAAAGGAAGTGGTACTGGTTTCACCAATGCAGACTGGAGCCTGGGAGCACTTTTTTCACCCCTGGAAAGCAGAGGCTTCTGTCTGCTCAGAGCCTGCTAAAAAAGCTTTGTTTTTCCTGCCCTACCTGGCAGCTACACACACAGCCAGCTCCATAATCCCCAGCAAAGCACATCTCAGCTGCAACTTAATCTGAACTTCAGCTCTCACCAACAGCTCAAGTGAAAATGAAAAGCAACTGACAAAAGAAAACCCACAAAATGCAGCAGGTGGTGAGGGGGCCAGAGGCAGAGAATGAGACTGGAAAGAGCAATGCACTGCTAGATCTGTGGTGGCAAACATTAATTGCTTTTGAAGTATTCAGTGCTTTCCTTCCTCGGTGGCTGGTAGCTGCAGAATTTCTGCTCGTTCTCCAGTGGCTAAGGAGGAGAGGGAAGCCAAGAGAGTGTCAGCCAAGCAAGCCCAGGGACACAGCACCCACAAACAGACCCTGAGCTTCAGTGACCCTGAGGCTGCTGACATTTCTTTTGAGCACCATTGCAGGGCAAGTATACCAGGGTCACCTCAGCCATCTCTGGGGAATCTCAACCACTGGTGCTACCTGTGTAAAACATATCTTGAGTTTATACTCTACTCAAGTGCACAATTTGTTTTTGATCAGATATATGGGTAGGAAAAAGCATAAGCAAAGCAAGCACAGCCCAGATGTTTTGCCCCAGATTCAGCTCCATTTCTAAGACTCTAAAGAACAGAAGAATGGCCTTCTCTGCCCTGCTGCCCACATGCCCCTGGATGCAGTCAGTTCCAGCTCTCAGAGATGGGCCCCACTGCCTAACAGCACTCCTCGTGCTACCAACACCCTCACAACAAAGCTGCCTTTGTGCATCCCTCTGCTTTGTGACCTGGAGAGGCTAGGATTGGTAAAGCACAGCCACCACCAGCTGTATCATCTACAACTGACCCCATCCCCTCTCTACAAGAGTCCTGAGCCAGCAACAGGCTTTAGGTTCAGCCCCTCAAGCCTTCAGCAGATCCCCTCCATGGGAATCTCACCCAGGGCCACACGTAGGATCCCACAGCAGCCACAGAAGAGTAAGTAAATAACCTGTCTTAGCTAGACTTCCCTCTAAATGGACAGGAATTGGTGCTGCCATTTTTGCTGCCATTGTCAGGAGTCACCTTCTGGCACTGTAATGGCTTTGATGGGAACTCAGATGAAAGGGATGGAAAAAATCATGCCTCATCCTGCCTTTCCATAGCCAAACCTCTTCATGAGGGAGGGGAAAAAGCAGCATCTTTAACACAGGAGAAAGAAACTGCTGCTCAAACAAGCTTACCCTCCACTTGGCACTGCTGGTCAGCACCCCAAGGGATGCTGTAGGTGGGATGATCTGGGGGCTGAACGCAGTTGTTCCCAAGCAGACAACCAGGCACGTTGTGAGCAAGAGGAGCCCGAATCCCAGACCACTCTTCCAAAGGCAGAAAGAAAAGCAAGTCCCCTGAAGCCTGCGGCAGGGCCCCATCCATGGCCACTGTGTCATCAAGCCACTAGGGTGTGACAAAACACCACTGAGAGGGACACAGACAACCACCCACCCCATCACCACGGGGGTGCTGAGGAGCAAAAAGCCATCTGGGGTACAGAAAAGACACTTCAAGGGCAGTGGCCAACAATACAGCACAGCCCAGCACTGCAGAGAGGAAGCTCTTGTACCTTCACACACACTGCCCTGTTTCCTCAAAGACCCAATTCCAAGCCCTCCAAAAATCAATGCGATAACAAGGAGATGAGTTGCAGCCAATATGGATCTGTCAAGAGCAAATCACATCACTCCTATGTATCTCCCTCCTTCAAGAGCCTAACAGGCTTTGGGCACAGCACTCTCTGTCAGACACCTCCACTCCAGAAAGGCTTCTGACAGTGCCCAGGCTGCCATTCCCATCAGCCAGGGGAAGGTGGGCTTAAGACAAACAGTGACAGGGCAGGCACAAAACTGCTCAGAGAGCCATGTGTAAAGAGCAGATATCAGCAGTCTCCTCTGCTACAAAGGCAGAGCATATTGACAAACTGGATTTAGCAGGAACCTGTCACACACCTGCCTTCTTCAGAGCTTTTGCTACTGAGCTGGATGAAGGAGGAAAAAGGAAACTCATTAAATTCACAGGTAGCATGGAGGTGGAAAGAACTGCAGGTTCTTTTAGAAGACAGGATTAGAAAATGTTGGTATCTCAAGAAATCATCTTTTTTCCACGGCAGGTACAAGGGCCAGGCTTTTCTCTCCAGGAGGAATAATCAGCTGTCCAAGAACAAGTGTCCAAACAGAAAGAACAAGTTTTCAGGGTCTTGCTTCACTACTCTTGCATATCAAGGGTTACTGATGCTGTAAGGAACTGAGGCCTCTTGCTCTTAACCCTCTGACAGTACCATGTAGGGTTCAACGCATGTTGCATTAGGCAGGCTTCAGGGATCCCCTCCCTAGCAGCTTGCAAACAGAATCAGTATCAAGCTCAAAGGCCCAGAACAGGATCAGAAAACATGAATTCCCACTCCCAGGCTGCTCTTTATCTCCTGCATCACTGTCACCTCGTTGCAACTGGCACGCTGAGTGCCTCTTGTGAGAGCTGCTTTCAGCAGGGAAGGCATTGCTGTGCCAGCAGCACATCATGCTAATCATGACAGCCAAGCACAGGCTGCATCCGACCACTGTGCACGCCATGTATGTTCCATAAAGCTGTCCCAACTGCTCCAGTCCTCCCCACAACCAGCTGCACCCAATTCTGCTGACAAGTGTCCTTCCTCTTCCCCTGTGACAATTCACACCATTTTAGCCCACAGACTCTGCAAGTCCTCTGCAAGACAAGGACTTCCCATCTCCAGTTGGGGTTGCCACTGGAAGCAAGCAAAGCACAACTGCCCCACAAGAATAATGAGCCCACATTTCCAGATGTGGTCTTTCCATGGAAAACCATGGCCAAGCCCTGCAATGAGCTATATTTTTAGCCTGAAGGGAAGAGACACTTGCAGCCATTCTCCACATGATCCTTGGGCTTTCTCCTTTGGCTGCACATTTGGTTTATCTCAGTGCGAGCTGGTGGGGAGCTGACCTTGCAGGCCTGGGAACTCTGGTGTTCCAGGGAAGTTCATTCACTGTCAGAATAAGAAAGCAGAGTTTCCAAATAAGTGACATTTCTTTTCGTTTGGCAGCAATTGCAGGGAAGACTGCAAAGTAGCAGGGGATTGATCTGGCTCCTGTGGAGGTGACTAATGGGAACACGGTCCCACAGCTATGGCAGAGGACTAGATGGCAGTGCCCCCCACAGCTGCCTTGGTACAGAGACACTTCCCTCACATGGAACGGAGGGAATCCTCGTACCACGCTCCCCCATGTGTACATCTCCATGGGACACATTTTGCCACGCACTCCAAGAACTCAGAATGGGAAGCAAACACTTGAAATGAAAGCAGGAGAATCAGGTCAGGGAAAGCACTTCAGGTTCAGGAGTACCCAGTCAGCTGGCAAAACCCTCTTCACTGGAGCATCACCCAAGACCACAGGCTTTTAGCACCCTGTGGAGCATGACTGAATGCAGTCCTACTCCTCCAAAATGAAGTCTGAAATAAAGCATTGCAGCAGAAATTATAGGGAGACTCAGGGTCATCCCAGGGCAGGTCTCTTCATTGTGAGGATCAAGACAATCCCTCAACTGGGTCAATGCATCAGCAACTTGACCAAATTTAAAGAAAGGTCCAAAGAAGAGACAAAGTGGATGAAGTAGCTTGTATTTATTACCCACTACAAAAGACAGCAACAAGATCAAGCTGTAAAAGCAAGGCATTAGCACCTCTATGATCAGCATCAATCTGTGAGGATGTGCCATCTCCCTCACCAGTGCTTACTGTGGTTTCTCTCCTGAAGGATGGGCTATGCATGTACACATCTGTACACTCTCCTTCAGAGTAAGGGCTCACAGCACTGACAACCTTGGCACAGGCACGTGAGGCTCCACAGCCTGCCATTGCATTTTCTCCTTCAGAGGAGACTGGGTATCATTAACATTGCCAAAAACCCTGTGAAGTTTAAAGCAGGATTGTCATCGCTTCTGTCATTCTCACAGATGCCAACACCACAAGGGTGCCCTAGAATTTACACAAGATCAGCTGGGAACTGAATGGAAGGTACTGGCAATGTAAAATCACCTCAAAAATGCCCCTGAGCACTGGAAGGCAGGGTTAGTGTGCCACTGGCACAGTCAGTTCAGTTCTTGGCTTCCACACATGCCTTGCTGCCATTAAGCTGCATGTCAGAGCACCTGTGATCCACGCTATTAACACCAGCATGTCAGCTCATTCCCACTGGAAAACAGCGCTGCAGCCACAGCTATTCATGCCTTTTGCCACCTCTCAGCAAGACCACAGCAATCTGACAGCCCTGCAGCGAGTAAGAAGCTCTACCCGAAATATGCTCTGCACCCTGAGTGCTCTGTAATCCCATTTCCACACTGAGCTGGTCAGCTGCCTCCCAGCTCCTGATCCAGAGAGCCAGGAGAAATCTGACTCAAGGCCTTGGCCCTCCTGTCCCAAGCCTCTCAGCAGCAGAGGCGAGGCTGCTTCCCAGGATGGAGTCAGCATGGAACACTGCAGAGTGCCACAGGATCCCGAGGGCTGATCCCATCCATATGCAGCAGAACCTCCTCAGCCCCTGCTGAGTTGTTGCTGCCCAGGGAGACATTTCCTGCTGCAAACCACTGGGTTTCTTAGTGCTACCTGCTCTGACAGAAATGCACCATGACATGGATTTAAAGGAAGTATCCTAGAACATGACTTTCCACTGCAGGCACTTAACCCCTGGGATGACACTGAAATAGCCAAACCCTGACAGATGCAGACACGTTCACTGTCATGCACAACTCAAATATCTCAGATAGACATTCTCAGAGCACAGGAAGCTCTGTCTGCAGCCCACACTAATAGTGAAGAGCTTATAAATTCTCAGTCAGCCTGTTCAGCCATATCAAATTAGCATGGGAGTTGTTTGGTTCCTCTGGAACAGGACTGGGACAGGACATGAAAGTATTAGAGACATGAGAGGTGGGCTCTCCAGTGCAAGCAATGACTATCATGGCATGAAGTGACAGAAAGATATGGTGTCTGTGCCTCTGCTGAGCTCATACAACTCCCCTATGGCTTCGCTCCCTCATCTGGAAAGACAAGGAAAACTTGGATCACCTATCAAATTCCTATTTGCATCAGCTAAAAAGAATAAAGGTCTGGTCCCATGAGGTTCTGATTCACTCTGTTGAAGGTGCCTTATCCTTTTACGACAAGTTAATGGGAGCTGTGGTACAAAGCAATCCACCTTGTTTGGATGTGCTGGAACAGATGACTTATGAAGAAAGGCAGCAGCCTCAACACCTCACCCTACAGACTCCCAACACTGCTATAGACCTTTTCTTTACCTGCCTCTGCCAATTTTCACCATGAGCTGTACTGCTTTATTATCACCTCTCTAAGGCTCCTCCACATGCTCCAAACTCATCCCAGACTACCTAAACACCAGCCAGGGCAGGCAGAGAGCCATTAGCACTGCAGTGCTGTTATTGCTGCTGCCTGGGCTGGAATTAATGCTGCTCAGCCACGGCACAGTGAAAATATTGACTTTCCAGCTAATCAAACCAAATTCCATGAAAGCTACAACTTCAAACTTCAAAAATATCCATCAATGATTCATAAATATTTGAAAGTGCCAGATTGATTGCATCTGGATTACTGCGGCGGAGGAAGCTGAGGTCTGGCTGAGGAGGAGATGGACGAGGCAGCTGCTCAGACCTTGATGTCATGGATCACCCTGTGCTCCCAGGACCGCCCCAGCCTCGAGCAGAGGAAGAGCACTAACTCCCAGCTCTGTGTTATCTGTGCCAGTGCAGCTCCACCTGATCCAGAGTTCCCAGCCTGCAGGTAGGATGTACCAATCCAGCTTCTGGCACCATGAAGATTAGAAACCTAATAACCCGGTTGTTTAATTTCTGACTCTGGAGTAAAAAAATAAAATATGTATAGATATTCCAACCTCCTCCACCCATTGCCTGCCCCACTAACAAGGTTGTTGGCATTCCCAGAACATGCCAACCTTCAGCTGGTCTCCAGGGAAGCAAGGGACCTTCTCTCAACCCAGCCCAGCCCTTTCATCTTCATGCCACTCAGCCAGCCAAGGAGGGATGTTTTATTTTCCCAAGAACCTTTCCAAGGGGAACAAATTTCAGGAAATTATGCAAGATGCAACAAGTCAAAATGATCTATTTTTACTTCACCCCACAGAGAAAGTCCAACTTTTCCCCACATAAAAGAAGATTAATCTGCTGTCTAATTCCAACTTGGATGGGTTAGTTTTTTGAAAGAAGCAAAATAAATAGCTTTGGTTGCACTGCAGACAGTCTTTGCTGTACAGAAGTTGGTTTGCAAAACCACTGCAGGCTGCCTTTGTCCTCCAAGTCTCTGGAGCTACATTTGTACACAAAAGAAGCCAGCACAAAGTCCTTACCTGTGAAACCATATATCCAGCTCTTGAAATGAAGAGGGGAAACAGAAGCCTACAAATCTTACTCTGAAACACAAAACTCTCCTTCACCAGCAACTGATGTGAGGAGAGAGTCCTTCAGGGCAGGGCAGACAGGTAAGAGAAGAGGACCAAGGCAGGTTCAGGGCACTGTGTTCAGCCCCATCTCCGGCAACTGCCTCATTCCTCAGTGACTGCCCTGGCAGGAAGCAGAAATGCTGACTGAAGTGCTCCTGTGATTTCAGCATTCAGAGTCTCCCCTCCATAATCCTCTCTGTAATCCTGTAAGCTAACACGGTGCAGCTCCCCACTGCAGCCTTTCCCTTGGCAGGAGCACTCACAGCTCCAGGGGTCTGTGGAGCGAGCTGGGTGAGCACAGCCTCTTCACCTGCACAAGCCTGGTCTTTGTACAAGACAAGCAGTAATCCCCAGAGGCTGGCAGTACTCTGACACTCCCAGGAGCACTGTATCTACCCCCACATGGAAAGGTATGGCATGAAAACCTCACTTTACCAAGCCAGGCACCTCATGTCCGTGGTGTGCACAGAGTGCAGTGCAGACATGCTGAAGGCAAGGGCTGTCCCCCACCATAAGGGAGAAATCTGCTCCTGATCCTTTATGAAGAACAAGCTCCCAGAGTCTGCCAGCTGCTTGACCACAGACCCTGACAAGAAGGAAAAAATTTAGCTGCCAGCCTTCTCCAATTTCCAATCCCCACCAAGCTCAAGATCTGGGCAAAGGGCCTCTCCCTCCCTGCATTAAACCATTGGCCAGGGCACCTCAATACTCAAAACACTGCTTGCACTGGTTGATTGCTGGCTGGGATTAAACCACACCACACTGAAATAAGGAAATTAAACCACCCATTTCTTTTTCACTGCTGAAAATAAACTGAGGCCCTAAGATAGTGGTTCTAAACACAAGATTAGAAAACATTCCTTGCCCATAAGCTTCCTGGAGCAAGCCTTCCTGTCTTCATTCCAGATAAAGATACCTTTAACACAACTCACTCTACAGCACTGTTGGTTCCTCCCCAAACATCTAAGAATAGTCTCATGCTCTATGTATTCAAAGATTTTTTCCTAATCAGGAAAGAAACAGGATAATCACTAGAAGTAGTTTAGTGAACTAGTTAAGAGTCATGAAAACCTCAACTTTATTTGGAAGCCATGGCACATACATCGGTCTGACCCTCAGTGCTCATGTAGGGAGTTTGAGGGCAGGGCTGGACCTAAGTTCTGTGTCACTGCAGTGCCAGAGATTGGGGTTCCCATACCAAAATGAGCATCACAACTCCCACAACAGCCACTAAAGCAGCAAACACACCCATACTGCTCTGCCTGGGTTTTCTGCTGCAGCTGCCTCAGCCTGTGACACTGCCTTGTAAGAGGCTGCATGAGGAGAAAGAGAAGAAGGGGTCCCTGACAGTGCCCCACAACCAGCAGGTCCAGCTGCTTCTCCAGCCCTGCTACTGCACACACACATCACTTCTTGCCGCCCTCCACATCCTCGCTCCCCAGGGTGAAATTGTTTCTTATGAAAACCAGAGGATGTCCAGTTTAAGAATCGGACTCCAGTTTAAGTAAAAGCTATTTAAAAAGAAACCTGTCCTCGTGCATTTGCTCCTGGTGATCAATGGCATGCTAGATGTACCAAACATCCCCCAAAGTGCATGTGTCAGTGCATTTCTTCCTTCAGAGATCATTAATGGCTCATGACCAAGGTCAGGAGTCAAGGCTAAGACTTTGCTGCTGATATAGAGGAAAGCATCTTTGCAGTGACACAGGGCACAACCTGCCCAGCTAATAGACTCACAGGAACTCGACTCTCAGACCTCACCCAGCCCCTAATTTATAAATAATAAATTGCCATTTTAAAGCTGCTGTCTAGGAAGAGTATCCTAAGCCTTCACCACCCCTTGGAGAGCGCAAACACAGTGACAAGAAACACACGGCAGATTAAAATAGCCATAACTAAAATCAGCTTCAAAGCCAGAATAAAAGCCAAGCACACCACCAAAATCTTCTAGGCAAAGAAAGGGTTTTAGCAGAGAAGGCCTAAAATGGGCAGGCCTGGGACCAGCCCCCCCCAGCCTCCACAAGGGAGAGCACTCAGTCACCATAGAGACAAAGCACAGGCACGACTGCTCTTGTCCCCACTCTGCAACCTCTGTTACCTCCGAGGCTTCGGAGCAGATGGCAAGCTGCGAGCAAGGGAAGGAGGGACTGGTGAAATGCTGCATGTAAATAAGACAGCCGAACACTTTGGCCGTGCCTCGGCAGCAGCCGAGCAGGGCTATTAAGGGGCTGCTGCAGGCGAGCGGCTCGGCAGCAGTAATGAGCTGGCCACGAGTGACTGATTCCGTGTCAAGGTTGGGCGGTATCGATCAGATGTGCGGCTGCAGCACTGCCACACCGGCACAGACGCCGGCTGATGGATCGCCTGCGAGGCCGCGGCACCGGGGGAAAGCAAGGGAGCACAGCGTCCCAAGAGGGGCCAGGACAGCGCCGGGACTCCGGACAGGAGCCATCCCAAGCTATGAGCTTCTGCCTGCTTTCAGAAGCAAATGAAGACGTTCCTTTTGCTGCTGCCCTGAGAGCCTCATGAGTATGTTTTTCAGCGCAAGTTCCTGTCTGGGTCTGGAAGCAGGGAACAGAAAGCTTTGCTTCTTTGGAGAGATGTATGATTTGCAGCACAGCAGCCACAGTCCTGTTGGAGACTCCTCCCCATGGACAGGGAAGGGAAGCTGAAGAGGCAGATGAATGCTGCCATGCTTTGACACAGGACACGCTGGGTCCCTGCAGCTTAGACTGTCCCATCACCGCCCCAACCAAGAAACAGGTGTTTATTCAGGAGCCTCGCCTTGTTTCCTAGGCATTCAGAGTACCTCGTGCTTTATTTCCTTTATACCTTAGGAATTTTTCCACCTTAAAATTATCGCGGGCAAGGAACCTGTGTATCTCCTGGGCTTAGCCCACTGTCCCAAGAGAAGGGAACAGCTCTGCATGTCTCAGATGGACTGATGCAGCTTCTCAGTGCATGTTTGGTACCCAAAGCAGTATCGGTCCCTCCTCACACATACAAGGCCAAGCCTTCTGCACAGCTCCATCAGCACATCACTGCCCAGGCTGAGAGGAGCAGGAACAGCATCCACTTGGATTGCATTATCACAGCAAGGCCTTGATGGATCTGAGCTGCAAAGGGCAGCCTAACAGCATGTGGAGACTGTCCCTTGGAAGAGAGGAGTATTCCCGCTCCTGGTGCTAATGAAAGGAATGAGAGAGACTTGTCTTTACAAACAAATGTAGGTCTGCTCATAAATAAAACTGGATACTGAGAGATGAAAGAAACAATGGGAAGAATCATAAGTTCCACAGAAATTCCACTTATTGATGCAAGGAAAAACAAAAGGGGGGTATACATTAGAAGGGGGTCTTAGGTATCAGGCATTTTGGGACATCTCTCAAGTACCCTAGCCAGTAGGGAAAGAGAGAGGGAAATGCAGCTGGGAAATTAGGATAAAAAGGAGGCTGCATCCTCCAAAAATCTGAGAGACCCCAGGGGAAATGCTCAGTGGCCTCTCCCTTTATTTGAATAAAGTTACAGGACTCCTCTGTGTCCTTTTTGAACATAAACCTCTGGTGTTTGTAGATTAACTCTGCTGACACTAACTACTGCACCACATCTCAGCTCAGCTTGCAGGGCCTGGGGGGTTGAGATGAAGGGTCTGCCCAGGATCAGTCATTAGAGCGGTCACCAGCAGTTATGGATTTCTCTGGGTTTACGCTCTTCCACCTCTTCCTTATACAGCCTAAAAAGACTAGCAATAGTCACAGCTCAAATACTCTATTTAAAGGCTGCCTCGAGGCCTAGAAGTTAATTTTAAAACTAACTGACCTAAGCTCTCTGCCACAGTACCTCAGGAGGAGTCTGGAAGGGTGGGGTTACTGCTAATGCTTGTCTAGAGTGAGTGTGTTTTACCTCCCAGCTCTTATTTCTCATTATTAATGTCAAGGTTTTTTAACAAAATTTGTCTTGGTCAATTAACTCAGACGGAGATGCTTGTAACATTCCAAATAAAGCCAACCACATCCTGTGCTCAGGAAGATGAGCGAGCATGGCTCAGGAAACAAGGGAATGACAAGGGCAAGGCATGACTCACACCCACCCCACTCCCACATCCCGGAAAACAACCCACCCCACCAGCCTGGCAAGGACACAGACACCAACAGGTTCCTGCTCTCCCCACAAGAGTTCTCTTTGCTGTCCTGCACACCAAGGCTAACAGCTGCCCATGGCACAGAAGATAAAAAGCCTGTTTTGAAGTATATTTGCCTGGTGGATCTGGCACAAGAAAAGCATCACAAAGACACTTGCAATGACACTGTTGCACACTAAAAATAGAAAGAGGGATTCCTTTTCATAGGAAGGTGTTGCTTGCACATCAAAGTATCTCTTGGTTTGACTTTTATCACATTCAATTACAGTGCATTAAAATTTAAGGTACAGTCAGACTGAACAGGGCCATGAGGAGCCACCCAGCACCTCTGCAGTTGGGCAGGAATCACACTGGGGAAACTGGGACCAATTCCCTTGGCTTTCAGTAGTTATACTCTGCAGTGGGTCACTTCACTTTTTTTTTTTCCTTGCCTGGATGACCACTGCTGTGGAATTGGAAGGCAGTGACTGGTTGGCATCTAAGAGGGATGCAGGCAAAGCTAAATTAATCCTTGACTGCTGAATGAGTATGCTTCCCTTCCCAAAAACACCTCAGGCTGTTCCCAACCAAAAAAAATTGTTCCTCTATCAAAGCATCCAAGTATTTCCCCAAACTGTGTCATATCCAAGAGAAAGGAGTAGCTCCAGGGAAACCTGGACAAAATAGTAATTTAGAACTTCTTCACTGATCTGGAACAAAATGTTTTGGCTTTTGGAAATTCATCTCTTGGCTGAAAAAACCTTTTACCAAACTCCTCTTGAATTTAGGATGCTCACAGAAGCTGTACTTTCACATAAATAGAAGTCATTGTACAAATAGTGAGGAAGGATTTTTGAAAGCCGTCATCTGAACTCACCACTTTTTCTGAGGAACACATTCACAAGTATATTTTTTGCTACAGGAATTATAGCACATGTCATTTCCAACCAGAACATGCACTACCCATCTCAAATGTGAGATATGGTCAGAGCAGGCACAAAACCGTGGGTGCCTGGGGCAACAATCACCTCCGGTTCCCTGCAGGCATTCCTCATCAAGTCAACTGCTAATGAAGAGCTCATAACCACCCATCTTAGGGGAGCAGCCCCCACACACCTCTTGGCAGGGCAGGCCTTGCCTCAGACTGTCACCTGGAGTAACAGGTACAATGGGACAGGAGAGGGAAGACTCCAGCAAGCACCAAGATCTGTGAGGGATGAGGCTCACGAAGAGAAAAGCAATCTGCTGGTGACCACGATGAGAGCACAGGTAAATGGCTGGTTTCGGTGAGTATTTATTCACACTGCCTCCACAATTTCATATTCCAATCAATGGAAATAAGGACTGCTCTACACGTTTTGGTTTTAGGCCAGATATCATCTAAAAGCTCTCAGCAGATGTCAGCTCTTGCCAGCCACAGGCTAGAAATTCCAGGGCACAGGTCCAGACCATATCACTTTTGGCCATGCAAAGCCCACTGAAACCCCCTCCACAACCTCCCTGTTCAATCCCAGCCCTCCAGAAGCCCATTCCTGCCCTCATGTGCAGCTGTCTGTGCTGGTACTGCTACCAGCTTTCAGGGGAACCAAGGGAATCAAGCCACCTTCACCACAAACCACCCCAGGCACACATCCCTGCTCAAAACACTTCCGTAGATGCTCCCTGGTTCAGGATCACCAATCCCAGCAGTATTACAGCTTTGCACTGCTCACACCTGTGCTGACTTCTGGGGTGTCTCTCTGCCACAACACCAGTCCCTTGCAAGGGACCTCTGTGACATCCCATCCAAAGAAGCAGCCTGCTCACAACCGAACTGCAAACCATGTCAGTTCCATTATCTGCACCAGAACACATGAAAAACTGTAGCTAACAAAATAAATAAATGCTAGTCTCCAACTCAGGAGTGCAGAAAGATAATTGCTTTGATTTGCAGCACAAACTAGAACTTGAAGGAAAGCAAGACTGATTTCTACTAATTAGAATTATAGAATCCCAGACTGGTTTGGGTTGGAAGAGACCTTCAAGATCCTATCATTTCACACATCTACCACAGGCAGGGACACCTTCCTCAGGTTGCTCCAAGCCCCATCTAACCTGGCCTTAAATGCTTCCAGGGATGGGGCACCCACAGCTTCCCTGGATCACCTGTGCCATGGCCTCACCAAAATTCTCTCCCTTTTAGTTCATTCAGCAGGGCTGTGGGAATTACACAGAGCAGAACAGGAGCTGTAACTGCTGCACAGCTGTGGCAGGTAAGTCAAGAAACAGCTGAAGCAGGTTACTGTGCTCATCCAGCAGCCCAAGAAAAGAGTTTTCAGGATAACCTCTCATAAGTGAATCCTGCTTTGGGCCGGATGGCAGCAGCCAGCTCCCCAAACACTTCCTCCTGTAACTGAGGACACACCATCACATCCTGCAGATCCCCAGAGCACCTCCAAGGGAGAGCACAGCGCGCCCAACCCAGCACACACAGGCACCGCCTGTGTCCTTCTGCCTGCTGATGCCCAGTGCTGCAGATCAGAGGTGGGATCAATACCACACTCCTGCTAAAACCAGTGTTGAGGGCAACGATTTGACACTGACTAGAAACAGAAGTAAAACTAACCTCATCGATTCTCATTTTCCAAGCAAAGGCAGTGAGTAAGAAGCAGACTCACAGTGCCAAGAGCAAAAGACTAATTTGGTGGGGGTTTTCTATTTTTAATTATTTCACATTTAATACCCATGCTTTTGATCCTACAAAAATTTAAGATTTCTTTGGGCCTGCACACTAGGGTACAGTCGTGTGTGCATTTAAGAGAACGTAGAATCTAAGCCCAACTTTTTACTAAGAACTAGGTAAGTAAATTTGCTTAGTATGAATTTTAATGTACCATTATCCCTTTAAAAATGTATTTGTTCTCTGCTAAATAGTAATAAATTAGCCTAACAGCAATCATTTATACTTCTTTAGCATCTTGGAAGCATCTCAATACATTTTTACCAACCACAGCAGCCCAATGAAGCTAAATCAACTGCCACATGTAGATCTCACAGGGCTTGGTTTGAAGATGGGGTCTTTACAGTAGAAAGCTTGAATTTTTCACTAACTCACTGAAAAAACATATTTATAATTTCTAGTAGGAGGGAGGATGCAGAGGAGCTCTGCAAGAAGAGTTTAATCTGGTGAAAGGAAGAATTCTTTCAGCAGATTTTGCACTCTGCCCACCCTCCCTGCCACCTTACATCAGGAAATTCACACACAGCAAGCCCAGCCCCTCCAAGGAGGCTGACACAGCCTCCTGAACACCTGGGCTGTGGCACACAGGTACCAGTGCCTGCCCCTGCTCCAGACGTGGGCACTTCTCCCAGTGCAGAGATGCAACAAACCCAGCCCAGGCACAAGAGCCCAGGCCTGCCTGTAGCCTTGGTGCTGGCTTCAACAGACATGGACCAATCCTGGAGAAATCTGTGTTTCACAAGGACTACCAAGCTTTTTATGGGGGAGCTTCCCTACTTCCCAAGTACCCTCCCCATATGCAGAAGGGTATTATTCCCTGAGAAAAGGCTGGAGAGGCAACAGACCAGGCAGGCATCTCCAAACTGAAGCCCTAAAATGTCTGTATTTTGGCATTCCTCCTCTCCACCATAACCTGCAGCATGTATCACAACCCATTTCACTCCCAACACCGCTACAAAGGCAGGGAGGGGAAGAACAGCAATGCCTAAAGAGGAATTGAGGCTGATCCAGGGTGGCACAGGAAAAACCACACTACCTCTCCCTGAAACAGCCATGCTATTGTCCCCACCAAACCAAGCAGTCCACTTGAGTGCAGCTAAATAGTAATGAAGGACTGGGCAGAAATAATTTTTTGTTCTGCATGGCCGTGGACTGCTGGAGCCAGGGTCATTAGCTATGCACGGCAAGCAGGCAGCACTCCCTCATTAGCAGGCCACTCGTCTGCTCCAGCCACCTTCATTATTGGTTCAAAGGAGTGTGCCCAGCCATTATTGCCCTCTCCAGAAACTCAGCCTAATTGGCTTAGGGAAAGTACAGGTTAAGAGCATGAACAGCTCTGCAGCTCACACAGTTTTGCCAAGTCATGATTTTATGAGTTCAGGGAATTGCATATCCTCAGGACCTGGAGTCTCTGGCACTGCACTTAACCTCACTTTCTGCATCAACTGAAGGGGACAGGATGCTTCTAATCCTCATGGTGACAGAGGGAGAGAGTGGCTGCAAGCCAGACAGAAGTTTACAAGCTTTTTTTCCTCTTTATTCTTTGAATTTGCAGGCCGTTTCCCAGGGAAGAGTTGGTAACATAACTTCCACAAACGTGGAAAAACAGGCATGTTTGCTCTGAGCCGAGGAAGCAGCCAACCCTAGAGCCCCAGGCAGTGAAGCTCTCTTTGTCCTCTGAAGCCACAGCACAGGCAGAGCCCACTGAGGCCAGAGAACCTCTGTCCCCAGGCACCAGCCAGCAGCTGCTGCCCCCAGCCCACACCCACCAGCCCAGCCCCACCTACAGGGCTGGTGTCCATCCATCCATCCATCCATCATCATAATCTAACTCGAGAGAGAGGGGAGCAATGAGGGCTAGGAAAACCTCTTCTTCAGCCACAACCAACACCAAAACACACCTGGCAAAGTGGATCTTCATTTCCTGAGCTGTTCCTGTTCAAATGACCAAGCATCCACAATCGTGCTCAAGCTTTTGCAGAGGTTTCTCTCCCCTAAAGCTGAAGCAACGCATCAGAACTGTCCTCTCTATTCCTCGTTAGTTGCACACCTCTCCCCAGTGCCCACACTGACTGAGCTCCTCTGGTCAGCATGGTTTATTATCTCGCTACCAGTTCCAGGTGCTGCAATGACTCACCTGCTGAGCCTCCCTATTGGTGCCACCTGTTTGCAATTACCAGGGATGAGCCAGGGACGTTACTGGTGGGCTTCCCCCACCCTGATCTTGCTACCACCTAAAACTTGGGCCCTAACACATCTCAGCTGCCCACTCCTTTCCAAGCTTCTTGAAATCCTGACTGGATTTCAACCTTGCAGCCCAATTTCCTGGGGCCTGTACTCTAGGTAGATACTCCGGTGTTTGTTAGGGGTTCGGATTTTCCCTTTTGTTTCTTTCTCTCGTGGAATTTTGTCCCATTCGTTGCTAAGAGACAATAACGACCAGTACTTAAGACNTACTCCGTGTTTTGTGAGGGGTTCGGATTTTCCCTTTTGTTTCTTTCTCTCGTGGAATTTTGTCCCATTCGTTGCTAAGAGACAATAACGACCAGTACTTAAGACAGACAAAAGATGTACCCGCGAAGGAGGGAGAGGAGTGCACTTGGCTGCACTTCTCTTACCTGAGAGGTTTCTCTTGGAGGAGCAAAGATACCGTGAGATTTGGGCTGCGGAAAAGGGGGTTGCGTACAGCTTCTCGCTCTCTTGCTCTCTCAGCACTCGGAGGGGGGGCAGAGAGGCTGCGGTCGCTGTGGGGAGAATCCGCCAGCACTGCGAGGCTCCGTCTCCTGCTGCCTTCTCCCACCGAGAGTGAAGCTCTACCTGTGGGAGCGGCCGGTGCACTGGACACCTTATTAACACCCGACCTCGGTCAAAAATGACCCTTCACCATCTGCTCGGGTGCCTCGGGGGAAACCTCGGAACCCCGGGCCCGTTCCCCCTCCAGGGGAGCCTCTCCCGGGCCTGTTCGGGAGCCGGGCTGCCGCCGCTGCGGGTTTTTCGCTACACTGTGGCACACAGCCTGCCGGGACACCCCGCGGCTCCCGGCACAGCTGCCGAGCTTCTGCTGCCTCTTGCTCGCCGCCGCTGCAGCCGCCGCTCCGAGGCTCCCGCCGCAGCCCCTTCTCGGCACCCAGCCCGGCCGCCGTCGCCGCCTGAGGGGGACGCGGCTGCGCTCGCGGTACAGCGCCCCCTGCGGGCGCGGGCAGTCAGCGCCCCCGGCCTGCCCGCCGGGAGCCACAGCGCCCCTGCCGGCTGTGGCCGGAACTGCAGCGAAGGGGGAGCGCGGGAAGGGACCCGCGGGGCTCTGTGCCCGTGGCTGGGGCCGGTACCGCTGCTGCTGCTCGGTTCGGTTGGGTTTGGTTGGTTTGGTTTGGTTGTTTGGTTTGTTTGTTTGCCTCGGTGCATTCTCACACCGGTAAAAAACTGCTAGTCCTCTTCCCCATATCTTTGCCTGAAAGCCCCTTAATTTCAAAGTTACACTAATTCGGGGGAAGGGGGGGGGGTCATATTCTCCATTCCAAGGGAGGTTCCCACCTGTCTTTCAAACCAAGACAGTGTGGGGGTCTTTTTGAACCTTCATAACAAGTCCAGGCTGAGCTGATCTGCTGAGAACTCAAGCAGACCAAAATGGATGGGAGAACCAGTACTGTCAAGGTCATCTTGCAGCCTATTTCTTGCATCATTCTGATAAAATTCCCTATAAATTGCTAGAAGAAATTATGTTTCTTCATTTTTACACTGACATATGACACAGAGGAGTGTGTCATATGTGTTTAGGGATTTTTTGATAGTAAGGGTCACACAAGCTTCCCTTTGCTTCTTGCAATAGCCAATGCCTCATTCTCTGGATAGAGACCAACATATAATATAGGCCTTGTCCATCTTTCTAGAGCAGATCAGAAATTTTTCATCAACGATTGCTTACCACCAAAATACAATAATCAATCATATTAATTTAAATCAGCACATCTCAGAAAATACTAATGTCATACAATCTGTTCAATAGCCCTTTCCATTTAAAAAAATTAAAGCATTCTGTGAAGTCTAAAATGCCTTGTTCAAAATTATTTTTCCCAACAAAATCATTGGTTTGTATCTTAAAAATACTGGCAAGCTGCAAAGGCTGAAATAGAAATGAAATGTTTAATTTTGGAAGAACATATGCTTCATCAGAATTTTTAACATTCATTTCGGAGTCAAGAGAAAAACCGACGCCACAGACTTTTGCTGTCAAGAGGAAAACTCACTTCTTTGCTAGTCCTAATATTTATCACTTCTGCTCAGTGTTAACAAAACGCAGAAGCACTTTTCACTTGGCTTGTGAATGGAGGAGAGCTCTGTTACACAGCTGCCACACTCCAGCCCAGAGGCAGCTGCGCTGGAGCCCTCTGTGAATCCCCGGTTCCATGGGAAGGGCTGTGGCTCTGGAGGTGAGAGCAGCCCCTGTCCCGACTGGCCAGAGCAGCAGCCATAGATCAGTGGCTGTCACGCTGCTGTCAGGGCCCGGCCCTTGGCAGGCAGAGCGATGGATCTGCTGGGGCTGAATTCATTGAATGCCAATCCTACAGGCATCCCCCAGAGACAGGAGTTGGACATAGCTACCCCCATGCTTTTGTTTGAAAGCACCTCTTTCCCATAATATATTTTAAAGTGATTAGCAATTGGCAGGTAAACAAGTGACTGGAAGCTTGGTCATGCATTGTAATTCAAATCCGGGGTTAGCACATCTCTGCTCTCCCTTCTCAGGAAAAGGGGACATGAGGGCCTGGGTGGGTGTGAAGCTGCTCTGCAGGGACAGAGAGCAAGCATCAGGAGCATCCCCTCCAAAATCCTTCCCCATCTCCCCTCCAAAATGTAATCCCTGGAATGAGCTGGCAAAACCAGCTCTGGCTGCTGTGCACCACAAGGTTCTCCAGCCTTTTCCTTCAGCCACATGAAAAGCACTTGTGGGTGATCAGGGCTCGCCTACAGGAGCAGGAGGCACCCACCAACCTCCCACAGCCAGGGGATGGAGAAGGGGATGCCTTTGCCAGAGGAGATAAAATCTGTGCCTGATTCTATACAAGCAGCTCCAGCTTTCTCACCAGAGGAAGGGGTAACAAGTTTGCTGTTCATGTCACAGTGAGCACCAGAGTTAAAGGGCTTTTTGGAAAAGGCTTGTAGAAAGGAATGCTTAAAATGAAGCACGGACCTCCTCCATCCCCGTCATGATTTTGTTGATGGTGAAAATGCTAAGTTAATAGAATCACAGAATGGTTTGGGTTGGAAGGGACCTTAAAGATCATCCAGTCCCACCCCCCTGCCATGGGCAGGGACACCTTCCACTAGACCAGGTTGATTGAAGCCCAATCCAGCTTGACCTTGAAGTTGTTCCAGGAAAGAGGGGTGGGTAAGTGTGCAATCCCCACCCCCCCTTTCAAGTGCTCCTGCCTCAAAGAAGTGTGTTTGAGGTGTGGGCCCTGCAGAAAGGGGCAGCTCCTGCCAGAAAAAGAGGAGTGTATGGTCACCTAATAGTCTAATTAGTTACCTCGTAGTCTAATTAGTCACCTAATATAGACACCTATATAGTCAGGTAGTGAGTTGACTCACAAGAGCATGGCACGTACACCACCACTTTCCTCACACCCCAACAGGCTGCAGGGCAGGAAAGGCCTGACAGTGATATCTGCAATTTTCCCTTTTCCTACCATCTCAGAGGAAACGAAGAGTCATGTTCCAATCCTTATGCAACCCATCCCCAAGCAGTGCCCACTGAGACCTGAGCATCTCTGGCTCTTTTGATAGTGCCTGCATCCCTCAGAAAGACAAAATGCCCCCAGCACGAGGCGGGCTCTGCAGCAGAGGCAGGAGCTTTGCTCCCAGCAGCTGGTGGCAGACAGCAGCCCCAGAAGTCCTGAGCCTGTCTGCAGGCATGGGCACTCACACGCCTCGGAGCAGTGGGGGTCCCCCAAACACCCATGCATTAGCCTGCTCTCAGGGGACAAGCAGCTCCTGAGTCACTGCACAGCCTTCAAACACGGGCTTTGTGCACTGGGTTATAAAAAGATGGGGAAAGAAGTCTTGAAATCATTGGGTTTTTTTATCTTTTAGCGAGGTGGCATGGGAAGGGGTGGGGATGGTGTGTCTCAGTGGTGGAGCAATTCATGAGGCCCACAAGCTTCCCTGAAAGGAGGCAAGGCAGCCCTAGAGAGATCAATCGCAATTTTATCTACCCTTTTCAAGTTCTCATTTCTTTTTATCCCGTACTGCCAGATAAAAATCTCTGCCTCAAACATGGGTAAGGAGATAGAGCTTTATTATATCATTCCAAAAACATTAGACGCTGTAGGCTTTGCCCTTTTATGAGTTCACTTTGCTGGCACTTCCCTCTCTGCCCCCCCAAATCTCTTCCCTTTAATATTTTTTCTCTCCAAATCAGAACAACAGGCACAAAACTAATTATGTGATATTTCAGATCCATGTTGTGTTAATGGCACCAGATCGCGTGTGACATTTCTGACTTGTTAGACTATTATTCTCGCTTATTGTTATCTCTACTGCTCTGAATACAGGCCCAGGGCTTTATATCCCCCCCATGCACCAGGCTCCCACCCCCCCCTTCCCTCTCTTGTTCTCATTTATCAGTGCATGAGGATCTGTGGAATATTAAACTGGGCCATGCTGGATTGCTCACTCTGCTCTTGTGGGTACTGGTGGAAGGGAAGGTAGAGATGGCAGAGCAGAGAAGGTAAGGAAAAGCAAATGCCAGAGGGGATTTGTGGAGAGAAGCCACCATGGCAAGAGTCAGCCCGGGGGAATCGCTGACTTTAGGCAGTGTTGTGTCAGGGTGTGAGATGTCCATTCTTCAGGTGACCTCCCAGAGATGGCTGCCCATCTCACCTGCCTTGTATTCTCCAAGGGTGGACTACAATCCATGGGGACACCCTTCTGATGTAGCTTCATCTCCCACAGGCCTTGCTTGAAGAGACAAAATTGTTCCTTCTGCTTAGACCTGCAGCAGAGGCAGCAGACTGACCCTGGCCTTGAGTCCTTGGGCTGCTTCTCAGAGTGACAGCTGGTGGCTGTCCCACCTCCTGCCTCTGCTGCTGACCATAAACCCAGAGAGGGCCCTTAACTTCGGGCATAGTGATGGAGGCCGAGGTCCAGAAGCACCAAGAGTGATCATCAGCTGCTTTGCAGCTGCAGCACGAGGCAGAACAAATGGCAAGAGCTAATTAAGGGTGCTGCTGCCACCACACGCCTACCAGGGAAATATCTGTGATGCCACCTCAGGACTGGACTTCTTAAGGGAATATGATGGTGCAGCTGTTGTCCCTTTAGGGCCAGTTCATGCTCCCAGGGGTTCAGGGGAACATGCAATCATTACACAGTTCTAGCTGCTCTTTCACCTGCCTGCAGAGCTCCCAGATCCCGAGGACTGCTGAAGGTATTGGCCCGAATGCTGCCATCCTTTTGTTTCACTTCCTGACTGATTGTGCTCCTGGGTCTCTTTAGTCACACAAACACAGCAGCTGATTTGTCTCCACGCAGCACTCAGTGAGATGGCGGCTGCCAAGTTCTTCCTGCTGATACAGGCAGTGGGATCACGCCAGCACTGAGACTACAGGGGAAAGACTGAGAGGGTCCTCTTGCCTCCACTCCTGCTTGCTGAGGCTTCCCAGCATGCCACAAACTGCTCTTCCCTCCCCATCCAGATTCCCCCACTCTCTTCCAACCTCACCCTTGCTCCTGCTCCGTACGTGGTGACCCTGTGCTGCCAGTGAGCAGCACTCCAGACAAAGCCCACGTGCCTGGCTCCAGAGAGTCAGTGCATGAAACCACTTCTGCCCTGTGAAAGTGTGTCAGGAGAGATCTGTATTGGTAACTAACCCAGGGCCAGAGCCCAGGCTTCAGACACGGTCATGGCCATCCAAGCCAGGACACTCTTCCCTGGCCTGCTCCAGCCAGCACTGTCCCAGAGGATGCTGGACACAGTTCAGGGGATGGCACGAGCCAGGGACTGTCACCAGCATGGGAGAGGCCAGGGTTTAGTTGTATCAGCACAAACCACACCACATCACACCCCCGCAAGACCAGACTGGATCCTGGCTCGTTCCATTTACTAGAATAGATACAGCCTTGGTACAAATGAGCTTTAGAGAGGAGTCTTTGCCAGGAATGTAATCTCCAGCTTCGTTCCTCTAGGGCTCAATCCAAGGAGAGTTTGCAATCATGTACCGCTCCCTCCGTGCCAAGGAGCTGGGAGGGGGTGCAATACCAAAACCTGAACATTTGAGCTAAATTGCTTTGTATAACTCTGAGTCTCTGTCGTGGTTTAAGCTCCATCCAACTCTAATGCCACTGGCACAGCTGGAAGTCACCTGGACTTCTGACCATGGGAAGCCTTGTGAGGGCCATCAGTGAGGCCACAGACACAGGCAGGGCTCTGTGAATCGCCAGACAGGACTCGGCTGTCCCTGAGTCTGTAGGCTGGCAGCTATTTAGCAGACACACATGGAGACCTGAAATAAACTTCAGCTGGGAATAGGCTGCTTCCAGTAGCATCTGCAGGGATCTGCTGCAGGAACAGCTTGGCAAGCACAGCTCATGGGAACGGTGCTGTGCCACTGCCTTGTGTGCTCAGGGGCCTCAAGCAAGCAGCAATTTGTGGGATTTCTGTGCAACAGTTCCTGTCCAGAGACATTCTGTCAGCCCTCCTGGTTCATAACTCACTGAAACTCTCACTCTGAGCAGCTCCATGACTGCATTCTCATGGGCTCTCTACCCCTGTCTTGACAAGAAGGACCAGGAGACAAAAAAGAAGACAAGCTTCCTCACACAGCATCCCCAGCCCCTTTACAGTGGGGTCTGTTGCTCTCCTGCTGTAGCCCCTTGCACCCCCTGCCCAAACACCCATCTGTGCTCTCTGCCTGCTCCCAGACACCTCTGCACCCTGGTCCCCATGTCTGCCACTCCTCCCTGGAACAGCTGCAGCACAATATGCTCCACAGCCTGTCAAGGGGGATGGGAGGAGGAGCAGCAAGATGTAAATAAATAAATAAAATAAAATAAAATAAAATACATCTCGCTTAATCCTTTTATCACTATACTTCTTTCAGTCATTTACAGAGATAATCATCGCCCAGACTCTGCAGGAAGCACTGATGGAAGAAAGCACAGAAATCTTGTGGCAGCACCCTACTCCCTCATCTGCTGTCACTTGGGTTTGAGGCAAGAAAACAAATCTTTACAGAGGGCAGCACAAGAGTTAGTCCCAGTGGGGCTGGCTGGCAGGATCAGGGTCGGCAGGACATGGAAAAGGGAAAAAAACAGGAAGCAGAAGAGAATCAGAAGCAAAGTTATAGAAGGAGGGGAAATGCAAAGGGAGGGAGCAAGCTTAAACAGCACCTTGGTATCAGGGAACAGAGCAAGAGAGGGAAGAGAAGATAGAGCACATGTCACTTTAAAGCCTACCAGGAAAATGCTGCTTTCCTTGGAGGTGGACCAAAGCTCAAACCACTGCTCCATGCCAGGGTCTGGAAGCCCTGCCCAGGGCTCCTGCCTGCTCTGTCCCAGGATATAGGAATGGATGCCCTGCTGTGCCCCCAGCAGGGCCAACGCTCCCCTGGGATGGACCAGGCATCCTGATGGCCACCAGGGTGGTGCTGCATTCAGCAAGGAATGGGGAAAGAAACGTCCCACTGGGCAAGGGCAAGACAATCACAGCAGGCTCCTCCGGGGAGAAGTGGGCTTTGAGCTGGCCTAAAGCCACCCAAATGTGGCAGCAGGAAGAGCTCAGAATGTCACCTCTTAGCACGTGGTGACTCAAGTGCTCCCACATAAAATAGCAGCTGTCCCTTCCAGTAAACAAATGCCTTTGTGGCTTTAAAGGGCAGTGGATCAAGGTCATCTTTTCCTGAGGTTTAGCCATTTGTTTCCCTTCAGATTTGCTAATATGGTACATCAGTCAGCTGGCTCTTCAACACATCTCTTCAGTCCCATCGATTCACCCATTGATTTGTTTAAGTGCAGCACCAAATGCAAGCCCATCCTTCATGTGTTCTTCCCACCTTGGGGAGTCCCCTAGCAGACCCCAAAGGTGCCTGTCCCTCATGCAGAGCCCCCACCCTCTGGGTGCCAGCCAGGCCTGTGACCTGCAGCACCCAGGAGAAAGGATCCTCTATCCAGCAAACATCAGGTACCTCTGGGTGTGGATTTTTAATTTCCTGCAATACTAAGATCTACAGTGTAATGCCAGGAGAGTAAGCTATTATCTGCCTTGGCTTTATCCTGCCATAAACTGTCACCATGAGGAGGCTCAGGGAGCTGTACCTACAAGGACTGCAAATGCTTTGAGGGAAGATCCCTGTATGCAGACCACTGGCTCCTGCCCAGGGCTCCCAAGCATCAGCTGGGCTGTGGGGAAGCTGCCTGTGGCTTCTCTCCAAGGAGAAAACCTTCCCGGGAGGGTCAGGCTGAGATTTCCCAGGCAATCCTTGCTGAACACGTGGGTTTCAGCCTCTTCACTTCCTTCAGGGCCCTTCCATGAGCCCAGTCAAGTGCAAGCCAGAGGGGCAGTGGCCCCTCCATGTGTCCTGAACAGATCTTTGTGCATCGAGAGTGTTGTCTAAGCAAAAAATGCTCGTGGTTCCTTCGTGCCCCAGGAGAGTGACAGGGGAAAACAGAGCTGCTTATTCCAATGTGCTCCTACATGGGAGCATTGTCAGTGCTGAGAACATTCCATGTAACTAAAGAAGAGCTGAAAACAAAGCAAAAAAACCAATCCCCAGAGAGCAGCTTTCCTGCTCGTGACAAGGACATTCAGTTGATCACCAAACGTCCCCTCTGGCTCAGCCCCTCAGATCCCTTGGGCTCCTGATTTTATTCCCTGGCTTGGTGAGGAGGCTGTACAGATGGGTTTGGGGAGGAAGTGACAGGGGAAGGCTGCTCTGGCTGGCCCTGTCCCCTGCCTAGCACACTGCCTGCCCTGACCTCCCAATGCCAGGGGAGTGACACAAAGCCCTGTTGTGTTTCCCCCATGCATTTCCAGGGGACCCTCATAAAACCTGACCTTCATGCTATAAACCTGTGACTGATTGCTGAGTAAGTAATTCCTCCTGGGTGATTTAGCAGGGACTGTCCACAGAGCTGCAGTTTGTCTGGATTAGAAGAGGAATTCATCAGGCAGCAGCATGGCCCACCTGCCTGTCTGCTCTCATTCCCATCTCCATGGCCATTCCCTGCTCTCTGCCCCCAGCACTCCTGCCCTCTTTCTCCCAAACAGCCCTGAGCTGTGAGGAGGGGGAGAGGAAGCAGGGAAGGAGGTGCTGGAGTGCCTCTGCTCTTTCCCTGTCATAAACCTCTCAGGGCCAGCTCCGCAGTCAGGGGAATATTATCTCTCCATGCTGCTGTTAATCTCTTTATGGCATCATTTGACCCTTTCTAACATCCATTGATTTTTGAACTACCCTTTATGGCAGTGCTTTAGATCCCTTTGGTCTAAATTACTAAACATCAGTGCCCAGGGCAAAACATGGGAACAAATAAAGCAACAGGGAAAAGTCCATTCAGTAACTGTGACTTCCTTGGTGCTTTTGGGCCCCTTCTCCCTCCTTTGGTGCCCCCCAGCCTCCTCTCTGTGGGCACCCAAGGGACCCTCCCTCCCAGCACCCAGAGGGACCTGCCCCTGTCCCAGCTGTGCTCTGGGAACAGGCAGGGTGCTGCCTCCTATGGCACACCTGGCTGTAGGTGCTGAGCCCACCTGGCTCCATCTTGGCTTCCCCAGCTCTGCACTTTCCCCAGGCACTGCCACTCTCAGGTTCTGCCTTTTGCCATCTGTCTCCAAACTCACATCCAGAAGAAGCTCCTGACCAAGCCTTGCTAAGGCAGCCTAATAGGGCAACTCAACAAGAGGTGAAGGCTTCTGCTTTTAATTTACTGGAGAAATGGCTTTTCATTCCAGATTAATATGTTTTAATTTATTTCTGTTTTCCTGAGCTCAGCCCTGGTCCAGCAGTGACTGTCTCCTTGCCTGATACTTGCTACTTGTCCAAATGAAATACTGAGGTATATTGTCTACTATTATGGTAAAATACACAATATATCACACTGATGCATTCTGTGAGTATGACATAAAAATGACAAATGTGCTCTGGCCAAACACTGAAATGTATTCATCCTGCATTAGTGCAAAATTAATATTAATACGCTAGAAAATGGCTTGGGTGATGAGAGCTTTGTGTCATATTAGAGAGGACACTTCATTCCTTCCTCATTTTTTAGACAGCATCAGCCCTTAGTGCTGACAGGAGCCCCAGGATATGTACCACAGGCATATTTTCACAGAACTCCAGTCAGGACCACAGAGGATGCTTGGACACAACACAGACCTGACTCCCACAGAACAGATTTAGAAGGCCAGGGCGGTACCAAAACTAAAATGGTCCCCCCTTTCTCTGTGCTGCAGATGCTTCATGATTTATCCCTTATATATGATCATCCCCTCCCTCAATGTCTTCAATCACTGACCATGTCTAAAACCACCATGAGGGAGGAGTGGGATCCATCCCCACGGGTGGTGGGATCAGTTCATCAAATTTAGATTTGGCTGGATTCACCTGCTGAGTGCAAGTCTGTGTCAGATTTTCATAATTACTGCCTTCCTCTATGAGGTGTGGTAGAATAGCTGATGAGTGCAATGCTGAAGGCAATATACTTTACAATTAGGCCATTTAATTATTCCATTGTGTGATTTCCATAACCACAGGCATATCTCTGCAAATTTATTGACCACGTACAACAAAATATACCAAGTGAAGAGGAAAAGCAGCAGCTTCAATGTATCAATCATAAAAAATTCTTTCCCTAGCTCTCACCTGAAAGACTCAAGCCCTGAAAGTGGCTCCAGCAAAGGTCTGCACACTGTGATTAATTGCCCTGCCAGTACCATATATATACATACTATATACATACTATGTAAGTAAGACAAAGTCAGGAGAGGTGAGAGACTTAGGTGAGGTTTTCTTACACAATAGCTCAGTTGCTGCATCTTTGCCAGAGTTCCTGGAACCAACACCCCCTCCCCAGGCCAGGCTTTCCCAATGTCAGCAGCTGAGGGCTGCTCACCAAGGCTTCATTTGCTGCCAGAGGGTGAGCAGTTCCAGGCCCGGTCTACCACATCCATTTCTCTCCCTCTGGCCAGGGCTTCAAGGAAAGATGAAACAAATAAGTGCTTTATCATTATGGGTACAAAATTGCAAAGCCAGGACGGCTCCAGAATCACAGACTTTCAACTCCACGGGCCCTCGGCGCAGTCCCCTGTGTCCCCCTGCCCACAAACCCTCCCTCACAGCCACAAGTTACTGAGCAAAAAAGCCTCCAGAGCAGCCCCAAAGGAACAGTTTGTACCCTGCCTTTCATCTCCAGTGCACAGGCCTTGCTACAGCACCATCAATACAGGATGGAGGAGGAATCGTTAGATGAGGCACTTCCATCAATACCTCTGAGAGGAACAGGTGACATGAAAAAAGCTGAACCTGAGACCTCTTCAGACTGGAGACAAAGAAATTACAAGGATCTTTTCTTTTTGACGGGTTAGCATTTTGGTTTATAACTATATCTATACCTAATTTATATACCTAGAAACGGAGCATCCATTTTTCCTTTGTAAATGGGAAGTGGAGGCTGAAAGCTACAACCTTTGCCTGGAAGACTAAATGGCCTTTGGAACAGGCTGATAAGTGATAAAAACAACCTGCAAAAGCATGTATCCTTGCATCATTTAAGATGACCTTTTAGAAGGGAGATACAGGAAAAAGGGAAGAAAATGAACAGAGAAAAGGAAAAAATGCTGGGGGAAACAAAATTTTAAAACCAAACATCCGCTGTTGGCATTTGAAGCAGCTGCTACTAGAACAAGAAAATAAAAATAAAAATAAAATGGGATTCGACATTTTATTTCCCCCATCAAACAATATATCCCAGCTAATGGCAGTAGAATAAAAATTTACCCAATGCAGCCTGCGAGTGAGGCAAGAGAGGAAGAGGAGAGAACAAGGTAGAGGGAGGGGAGAAAGGTTATTATAAATGTGTCAAGCTTGTTTATGGCCCTTTATCAGCAAGTGCAGTGGAAAGAGAGAGGCACCGTTAGCGCATTTTAAAAGTGTTTGGCAGCTTTGTTTGGGAATGTAAATAATCTTTATAGTCAGGAGCATTTATGTTTCACGGAACAGGCAGGCACGTGCCAAATGTGCCAACAGATTTTTGAAGGACCTTCTGACATCCCTGCTGGGCTCTGTGACATGGGTGCTTCATCTGAAGGTCTGAAACCACATATGAAGGAAAAGGCTGCACTGGGAATATAAAACGACTGAGGGGAGGACTTGAAAATCATGGAAAACCCATCCATCAAGGTCAGATGCTGGCCTGGTTCACCTTGTCCCTGAGCCATGGGAGTTAGGTGCCACTTCTAGTTGGTGTTGCTACAGATCTGCAGGACAGCAGCTGTGATGCCCCATCCAGAAGACCCCAGCTCTGCCCAAATTGCAGAGCCCTGGGAGCAGGGTGCAGCAGTGGGGGGGTCAGTCCAGCAGAGGATCTGGTCGTTAGAAAGGACCTTAAAGCCAGTTTCTACTACAATTAATGTAAGTGATAGGCAAATCACTGCCACTTATTTACATGGGAAATACATTATCAGGAATACTCACGGCCTGACAGGAGCTGACATCTCATTTTTCATGGGCAGGACAGGGAGGGAGAGCCCTGAGGAGCAGCAGTGGCAGAGATAAACCAGTATAGACTGCCATGAACGTGGACACAAAGGAGGACACCGTGGTGCCTCTCCCTGCTGCTGCAAGGGAGATTCACGCTCTGCAGATTAATTCTGAAGCAGTGTTTAACACATCTCCCTTTGGGGATGAAGGGTTTGCCCTGCATTTCAATGAGACGTTCAAAATCACACTCATCACTCTCAGAAATCACACTTAGTTAAACTGTCACCTCTCAAGCAGAAAGGCACAGCCAGGAGCTGCTCAGCCTGGGAGGAGAATGGGGCTGTGGGGCAATGGCAGGGCTGGGCTGAGCTGGCAGCAGTTGGGAGCAGCAGCACAGGGCCTTGAAACACAAAGTTGAGCAGCTTGAGTCAAGGACTTGAAGTACAGGCAGCTCGTGGGAAGGCCATGGAGCTGGGGGATGAAGGGGTGAGTGTGTGGCTGCCAGTATATGGAGCAGAGGAAAAGAAAAATATCTGGACAGGGGTAATGGCCAGAGAGCAAGGTTTTCCATCTTGTGTGGGAAATGCAGACTGATCAAACTAAGCCTTCTTCTTCTCTGATCTCATCTTGTGTGCCTTCATCTTTTCTGTCTCTTTGCTGCCTTTCCTGATAGACAAAAAGAAGCCAAAATTCAGAGGGAACATGCAGCTTTACTGCTTTTGTGCATCCTGGACTCCCACAGCCAGCAGAGAAGTGGAACAGAGCAGAAGGATCAGCAGATCCCTAAAGACCCAAATTGACCATATACCTTGGTGGCCTGCTCTAGTGTCCACCACACGTAAAAAATGTGAGATGAACAGCCTTGGGAATGTCTCCATCAGCACAGAAGGGCAGAGCAGATGCAGTGACAGCACTGGCTGTGCTCTGCTCTTGCTGTAAATCCACTTTGAGCTGCAGGGGTGGATCCAAGTCATAAGGCTGGGGTTCTCTACTCCAGTACACCTGGCTGTGGGACAGTAATCAGGGTGATTCCTCTCCCACGAGTCCAGAACTGCCAACTGATGCCTGACAACTTCAGTTCTATTGACCTGAGGACATCTGAACAAAAGTACAAAAGCCCTGTTTACCCTCTTATTGACCTCGAGATTATTCGCATCTACTTTATGAAAAAGTGTAACTGCATTAAATCGAAGATTTTGAAGGTGTGAACCCACTGTAAGAGAAAAAGGTGGATTTTTATAAACTCAGCACACCAGCTGAGTGTTTGAGGAGGAGGCCCTGGAATACTATCAAACCTGTGTTCCCCTCCTGACAAGGAGCTTTCCCATGTGCAGCCAGATACCTAGAAATCATCATATAAAGGAATTTAAATGTAGATGTGTGACATTTACTGCAAAGCATGACCTGTACGGAGACAGGGGAAGCAATGCTTGAGCAGGAGGAGTAAATGACTATCGCAGGCAGAAAACCCACTGCAATTCATGCATCACACAAATGGTTGTGTATATTAAAGCAACGAGGACAAAGGGTATTGATTTAGCACAAGTATCAAGAGTCCCAGGTGCTAAAACCTGAAGAAATACAAACTGTGCTGGGCAGAATAACAACAAAACGAAATGATAAAAGGATATGAGTGTTTGAAAAGATGCATAGGATGGGCTATAAATTCTAATAATCCATATTTCTCAAAAGCAGCAGCTATTGACTCAAAAACAAAAGAGCAGGCATTGTAATGTAACAAATGTCAGACAGGATAGCAGCAGGAATTCAATTTGCTCTGGCCATATATCAACTTGAAACTTAATGTAATGGCACATAGTTAAAGCTGCACCCTCACTTAATGGCTATTACCAGTCCTGGGTGGGTTTTCCAGCAAGCATAAAGCAGTGAGTAATTGGCCCTGCTCTGCCTGCATCACTGCTAATGAAAAAAAAAAAACCATGCTGAAGCCTGGCAGCAGCGGGATGAGGGGCAGGCAGGGAACCCTGGCAGAAGCAGGCAGCACCAGAGCTGCCAAGAGCCTGCCCTGCCAGGATCCCTTGAAAGAGCTTCAGGAGAGACCTCCCGGCCTTCAGCTGACCAGCATCTCTTTGGTAGAAGGAAGGGTCAGATCCTGGAGGCAGCAGTCTGATACCCTTGTTAGCCTCCTAAATGAACGGGGTTCAGGCTGCTGGAAGAAGAGCAGCAGAGACCCTGGCAGGGATCCCTCCCCCAGCCCTACGTGTGCAGTAGTTAGGTGTGCCCGGGCAGGGGCTCTGCTGTCGGCCAATTAGAGCCCCTGTAATTACCTCTCTTCCGTGACTGACTGCAAACGGTGGAGTTAAACGACAGATTTGCCGTCCCACAGTTACTGTGGCTGCTGGAGTGAAGAAGCAGAAGTGTCAGCATCGCTGAGAATATGCTCTGACCATATGTTAGAGGCAAGAGACACTGAATGGAGGGGGAGGCAGCGGGGAAGAGGGAGGTGGGATGGATGTGGGACACAAACCTTTGTAGCAAGGAACTGTGGAATCACAGAATGGTTTGGGTTAGAAAGGACCTTAAAGATAATTCAATTCCAACCCCCTGCCATGGTCAGGGACACTTTTCCCTCGACTGGGTTGCTCAGAGCTCCATCCAGCCTAGCCTTGAACACTTCATGGGATGGGGCATCCACAGCCTCTCTGGGGAGCCTGTTCCAGTGCCTCATCACCCTCACAGGGAAGAACTTTTTCCTAATATCTAATCTAAGCCTACTCTCTTTTAGTTTTAATTCATTCCTCCTTGTCTTGTCACTCCAGGCTCTTGTAAAAAAGTCCCTCTCTGATTTTCTTGGGAGCTCCTTCAGGTATTGGAAGGCTGCAATTAGGTCACCCCCAATCCTTCTCCTCTCCAGGCTGAGCAATCCCAATTCTCTCAGCTTTTTCACATAGGAGAGATGCTCCATCCCTCTGACCATGTGGAGGCCTCTTCTGGAGTCACTCCAACAAGTCAATCCCCTTCCTGTGCTGGGAACCCCAGCGTGAAGCATCCAAAGCAATTGGGGAGGGCAAAGCTGTAAAATTGTCCTAATTACTCCTCTGCAGATAGGCAGGGCTATTCCCAATGGGCACATTACACTTTTAACCAAGAGTAAAGCTTGCAAAATGTTAACTTTCCAGGGATACGCCACTCCAAATTTCAGGACGCAGTTTTGGAACAATCAAAAATAAATCAGCCCCTGGGAGAAACTCTCTCAGGTTTGTCATTGAGCTTCACACATGGCAGAAAGGAACTCTGGAAGGTCAGTGCTGTGTGAACCTCCCTGCAGCACAAACACAACCAATTTTATTCCGTATCATGAAATATGGAATTGTGGCCTTTGACTTTGCTCTTTCAATGCTCCTCAGGAGGCTATTTAAATACCTTCCACAGCCTTTTATTAAAGCAATAAAAACACTCAGAGCTTGTGACTCAGCTCTGCCTCCTCGCTTACCACAAACCATACCTAGAAGTTGCCAAGATGCCCAACGGTGGCAGGGATTACCCCAAGTAAAGGTTGGCAAGCAGTGCTTTGGGTGGCACAACTGGTTTTCCTCGTGCCCCAGTACCACGAGGCATTGGTGAGGTTTCAGCATAGAAGAGCTACTGAGCTGTGGGAAGCCTGGCACAGGCACCCTGGGAGCCCAGCTGCTCTCCCCAGGAACAGGAGGTGCCTATTTTGCTGAGAATTTCCCAGCTTCTATCCCTGGGTGAGGACACAGCCCAAACACCACACTCCAAAAGAGAACACGGTCAAGCAAGAGCCCAGCTCTCGGTTTAGCCTTGTCCTTGGTGTTCAGTGCACACAGGAGGTCAGGAGCAGATTTTGGTGTTGACCAGACAGCTGATGAGTACAAATGGAGCACTGGAAGCTGAGTGTGTTCGTGGGAACCAGACCTTCTGAGTGAGAAGCTGGAAGGGGGAAGGGACATTGTAGAAATCCACACTCCAGATTAAATCTCATCTCTAAGCCCCGAGTTCCAGTATGTGCTTTAATGCCCACAGGCCTTGCTTTCCTCAGTAATCTCAGCCATCAGTCTCTTGTGACTGACAACCCCAGGAATGAACCTCTTTTGAAGCTGACAAAACTCACTCTGAACTGATTTTCTCGTGAGCTCTGTTTATCCAAGACTGAGACTGAAGAAAGCAGCTCTGAAGGAATCACAGCCTATATTTACCCCCCCAGATCTGCACTGATGCAGCAACAGCCACCAGAAGTGTGGCCAAGGCCAGTCCTGGCAAGTGCAACACCCAACAGGACCAGTCCTGTTCATTTTCTGTCCCCCAGGCCCCTTCCCCTCCGGAGACCAAGGCTGTGTTGACACATCTTGGCTGATTCCCAAGAGACCTGGGGCAGGCTGCCTGGCAGAGAGGGGACCCCAGCCTGACTCACAAGAGAACAGTTGGAAATATTCCGGGCATCTGTTTACAGCCCCATAAAGATTTTATGCAGTGCATTTAGCCTCATGTCTCTGCATTCATCGTCTTAAATGCTGAACGTTTTACTTTAATACCACAGTGGCTACAAGCAGGAATATTTAACGTCAGTAAATAAGAAGTAATCACATTTTCCCAGTGAATGGATCAAAAATGGCCATTGGGAGAGTTAACCTTCTGAAGTCAAAAGGCAGGAGGCTCTTGCTGGGGTTTCCAACAAACTGTAGACCCCATGGGGCATCTCCAGGAAAATAAAATAATTAGAAAAATAATGGCATAAATAATAAAGCTTATGCATCTTTTAATTGAGGAACTGGTCTGTAGATTAGGCACAGCACAGTCATGCCCAAAGGCCAATATTATACATTCAAATGCAGGCAATGGAGGGAAAGAGGGACAGAAGCAGACAGACTAAAACTCTTTGCATTTGTGAGTAAAACCTACCGGAAAAGCACATTAGAGCTCATTGGAAAGTAGAGCATTGCATGGAGAAACACACACATGCAGAAGAGGGGCTCCTCGAGTGAGCCCAGATTATCACAGCAGACTCTCAGGCATGGTTCCTGCAGATCTCTAACCAGCCCTGTCTGGGCTTTGGGCACATTTCTGTCTACCTGGGAACGCCAGGCTCCAGCACCAGCTAAATTCCCGTGATGCAATCCCTCCTTCCTTGAGGTGGGCACATGGCCAGCTCACGGCACCACACTGCAGCCTCGGGCCTAGACAGTCACTGGGAGGAAGAGCTCAATGCCTCACGAGAGAACAGCTTCAGTGGGGCAGTAGCTTAGCAATACACTAATTATGTTTGAGTTATTTCAGCTGAAATGATGCTTAACAAGTTGTCCTGATGAAGAAGGTCAAAATCTAACTGAATGTCTCATGGCTTTACCTTAACTCACCAAGCCATGTTGACAGGTTGCCCAGAAAAGCTGTGGCTGCCCCATCCCTCGAAATGTCCATGGCCAGGTTGGAAAAAGCTTAGAGCAACCTGGTCTAGAGGAAAGGAGGTTGGACTGGATCATCTTTAAAGTCCCTTCCATCCAAACCATTCTATGATAGGTTCACATTAGGTAACTATATTATATGATTTTGTAAACACACCTGTCCTCCACTCCCTGCCTCTGAGCTTCTCTCTGTTTCAATCTTCTCATGTAAAATTGGCCCTCCCTTGTTTCTCTCCAACACACTTTGCCATTTTTCTACCAACCAGAAGACCAGTTTAACTCATTTGCATCCTAATTTAACCACACTCTCAATCTGTCACTCAACTGTCAGCAGTAATGTTAGGAAACAACACTTCAACACCTTTCACACCATACCACTCCTAAATAGGCTCTCTTAAGTCTGAATTATTGGCTTCTGTTGGTACTTAGTTGCATCACTCTGGTCTAAATCTAGTCCTTGGCTATGGAAAAGACCCCCATAAAGGAGTCTGATCTCCAGGTTGCTCTTCCAAGGCATAGGTGGTGCTGGCACCAGTAAGCCTGATGCACATTACAACTGTTGTCTAGCAGATGAGAAGGGTGGGGTAGGCAGAGATGATGCCTAGTAGAAGATAGGACAGGTCCCTATCAAAAACATCCCTCCCAGCTTATTGGAGTCTAAAAACACAAAGATATTCCTATAAAGCTTCTTCAAGGCTCAAGGTATCAGCTCCACTGATTTGTACCTGACAACTTCACTGTGCAGCTCTGGAAGCACAGACTGAGATGGCTGATTCACAGCTGTTCTACAGCTTTCCCAGTCACTGAGGGGCTGGGAATCAGGCTGTGGAGATGGAAGGTGGGAAGCTCATCTGCTTGCTCCATCTCAGTGTTTTTTTCTCTCTTCATAAGTTGTCTAAAGGAAAACAGCAACTTTGAAGCTGACAGCCAGACACCAGTGTGGTGGGCTACCACAGAACATGACAAGATTTTCAATTTCCTTCAGCAAGCGGAGAATTTCCAGAAGATCCTTGATGAGAACACGATGATCCTCAAGTCTACACAATGATTCACAAGGTCTCTAACTGCTGCTTGCACAACATCCCCCAGAATACCTCACGTGTCTCCCTTTGAAGTTGTGACCTGATTACCATAAGCGACACACTGCAGATGTACCTCTGCAAGCCCAGAAGCACCAGGGGAAATGAATATATTAGTATTTATCATATTAATGCAGATCAAGCTGGGTATTTGTTCTGACATTTCAATAATAGCTTTTTCTATTTTTTTTTAAGCAGCAGCTTGTATTTTCTTCTCCTTTAAATAATTCATTGTTACATTAAACTTACTTTAAATTGGGGTCCTTTTTTGATCAAACTAAAACCTTATTTGGATAGCCAAAAGGGAAAAAAGGTATAAATGAAAACTCCCTCTTTTCTCTCCTCCATTCTTTCACTCCTTCTTTTTTCTCTCTTGTTAAAATCTCTTAATCAAAGTGACAATCTGTCTTTGCTGGGAAGGAAGCTGGCGCCTTTGAACAGTGCTGCTCCGGGAGCTCTGTGCTTTGATGTGGGATTTAACTTCTGCCTTCAGCAATCTCCAGTGTCTGTGCATCATGCACTGTGCCAGCGTGTGCCCATGGTGTGATTTCGTGTGTCCTTGTGCCCAGACACAGCCTGACCCACGTGGGCAACAAAAATAAATAAAATGGGAAGTGGAAACACAGCAAATGCCACGACCACACGGAAGAGTGATGTGACCCTCGTGGAGTCACTCCTGAGCACAGCCCAGAGGGGACCTTGCTCTTTGCTTTCTCCCACAGTGACATTGTCAAGCACTTCATCTGTTACCATCAGTGCACACAACAGCCTGTGACAGGGGGCTGGCACCCTGCACAAGGTCACCTGTGGCCTGGGAGCCCTGTTCCTGCAGGCCATAGTCCTTGGGCCATGGCTACACCCTTCTGGGTGATGGGACAGTCTGGGATTGTGGTGCCATCATGCTGTTTGCTGTTCTTTCCCTTCCTTCCCTCAGCTGTGCTCCAGGCTGCCCCTGTTCTCATCATGGTCTCTCTTCTGCTTTGGAAATTGCTTCCCTCATCCTTTCTCTAGGCCCAGTTGACCTCAGTAGTGGCTCTGGGGGGCACTTTGTGTCTTCTTTGAGGACACAGCACAATCAGCAGATTTGGCCTCAGGAAACATAAACCCAGGCTTGGGCAAATGGGCCACCTCAAGAGCCTGGGCCCACCTTGTTTCCAGGGGTCACTACTACCCTGGTGCCTTGGTCACACATTCTCCTGTGGGAGGAATGTCACAAAAAGCAAAACCAGAGCAGAACTACTGATATCTTCACATTTCACAGGAGGCAAGCTCCCTCTCTATCACATAAGGAAGAATCATCACTTTCTGCTATGATTTTACAGCAGTTGCTCATCACAGAATTCCCCAAGACCTCCGCTCTACTCCTGTCAAGTGCCTTCTGGGGTTTCACCCAATCCTTCAGGGATCACCTTTCCCATCAGTGTTGGTACTTTTGTCACTCTTAAGAGAAGTTCTTCATCTGAGTGAATCAGAGCTCTTGGTTTTGTGTACACTGAAGATTTTACAGGTGCTTCTACCTGTCATCCCCAGTGGTTTTCTGTAGCAGCAGGCCAAGTGCACAAATGCTCTACAAAATACTGAACAACACAAACCTCAGAACTACAAATCTCCAAAGCAGCTTCAAGTCAGAGAAAACAAAACCTTGACAATAACAGAATCCAGCACTGCCTCAAGTTTCTTGTACCTAAAGACAATCTTTAGAGCAAAACTGGTATCAGCTCATAATGCCATCTATCAAGAGTCTGAGGGATTTTTGGAAGTCTAATGTTTCAAGTTTTCCCCACTTTTCTCCTCCTTTAAAAGTTTATACACAAACACACACAGAGAGAACCTTCTTCTGCTTTAAGAACAAACACACATAAAAAACACATACACAGGAACACAATTTTTTCTGGACCTTTTCTTTCTTTTATGTGTGTCCCATTCCTCACCTCTTCTAAGTAAGGGTGGAATTCATGTTGGAATTCTGTCTCACATTTCTATAAGCTGTTGGGATAGCGTGGCAGGAAATAAAACAGATTTTCTCCCTACTTGCCTACTCTGGGAACCTTTGCTGAGCTACTGCAAATTCCTGCATCACTGGGATGACCTCCCACCTTACCCATGGTGACCAAAGAAGGAGATACCAGAAGAGATCTACCCAATTTCCAGTGTCTGCATTGCAAAAAATGGATTATAATCAAGACAGAAAATAATGCCAATTACTGAGTAGGAGGACACAATTCCCCAAACTCCATCTAAGCAATTGCTGCCCCTTTTTGGTTTTTGACTGAGATTCTCTGGCCAATCTGATCTCTGCTGCAGGCATGCTTTTCTCATCTCCATGGTACTTCTTAGGTTCCTCTATTTTGAGGATCTGTGTTCTCCTTGGCTTGGATCCTTTCAGTGCCCTCCCAAGGGCATTATCCCATATATTGCTTCTGGAATCTTTTGTTCCCCCACTCCAGATCCCCTTCACTGAATACCTATTTCTGTACATCTTTGATCAGCCAACACCAAGTGTTATATCCTTTCCATGGAGGAGTGGGGGAATGCAGCAGCTGACACTTAAAAACCAAGGGAGTGTGGAGAGGCTAGTGATGGGCTGCCTACACCAGGGATTGTGGTGAAGGACACAAGGTAAGCTTGAGATGGAGACCAAGGACAGGCTTCTTGGGGAAGGAAACAGAGAAGAGGAATAGAGGAGACCAAAAGTGAAAAGACAATGACAGGGAATGGGAAGAATGTGAGGAAGATGTTTTACAGTGGACAGGAAGCACTGGTTTGACATGGACTGGGAAGCAGGGAGATCTTTGTGGAGGTTTCCCAGGCATTCATTGTAACTAGAACACACAGAGATTTCCACCCCAGATTTTGTCATGCTTGACTTGGGAGGTAAAGTCTGACAGAGGTTCAGCTCTGAGCTAAAACTTGACCAGTTCCCTGTCTGTCCTGGACAGCTTTCTATGGACAGCTCAGTCCATCCCACTCAGCCCCTGCCTTCCAGAGCATCCACAGCCCCTCGGAGAACCAGCACACGCCTGCTCAGACACTCAGATCCAGATCTCTGTGCCCAGCTGTGGGAAATGGGGCACAGGATGAGGCTGTGCCAAGCCTGTCCCCCCGGTGCTGTCTCGGGTATCAGTGAAGCAGCTCTGCAATGCTGCCCAAGAAGAGAGGCAGGAACAGCACCTTTCTGCAGAATCCCTGTGTCATTTCTAGCAGGCAAACAAAGCAAAAAGGGCAGGAGGAGCATTTCCAGGCACGGAACACCTGTGCAGAGAGCCCTGCCAGTCCAAGGGCACCTCTGTTCCTGCTTGCTGCTGCTCCCTAAAGCCGAGCCCGCTGGCTGCAGTCGCTGTGCTGCACTCGCCTGCCTTTCACACGCCGCATCTCCCTCGGGAGATTTCCCACCAGCTTAATTGAGTGCACGCTGGAGAAGGTGCCCCCGCCCCTACCCTCATGCATACCCAATCAGGCCTCCTGATTATGGAAATTAAATACAGTAATATCATCACCACCAATACAGACACCACCACCACCACCTCCCGAGCTTCTACCCCGCCCCATTCCAGCACAAAAAGGGGGGGTGGGGGGGTGGGTGAAGAAGAGTAACAAACCCTTCATTCATAACCAGAAACATTAATTATATGTAATGATGGGCAGTCAACTCCCTGAAGCATTTGCATAATTACTAATGCTAATGGATTCAGAGTGCCTCTCTCCTTCTTGTGGAGGAAATTTAATTGGAAAATGCATAAAAGCATGAGGAGGGAGGAGGGTGCTCTGAGTGGTCTGAAGTGGCACACGCAAAGCAGAGGAGCTCTCTGGAAATGGAGAAGGAAACCTGGTCACTCCCTCCCAGCTCCTGTGGCCAACCTGCCTTTTCTTCCCTTGCCTACTCCAGCATCACCTCCATTTTTGGGAAGCAGGCACAGGAGAGATCGAGGGGTAGGATTAGAGAGCATCCAGGTCAGTCATCTTGATCCCAAGGGGATTATAAAAATAAGATTTAACTAAATTAGGAAATTCTCACCTAGGTGCCTGAGAGACAGAGTAATAATGCATGCCACTTGCTTGGCAGGAGGATTCCTTGGGCCCTCTGGCTCCACAAATCTCCAGTAGCTGTGTCTCTCTATTCCCCAGCACATGAGCTTCCCTGAGGCAGAACTTGCTGCTTTCTCCCCACTGCCTCCAGTTTTGCTGCCACAGGCCTCAGCTCCCTTCCCAAGCAAAAACAACCTCACAGCAACTACAACACAACAGCCAGAGCCAGAACCTCTCTATGCCCTCAGGGGAGGTCTTTTCCTCCTTCCTGGTGACCTTCTGATGGCTAAAGAGATGTCAAATCTGGGACTGGGCCACCTCCTGTGGTCTTCTCAGTCCTCAAGGCTCACTCCCACAGTTCTCCAGGCCAGTGCATCTCTATGGCCAGGATTTGGGAAGGGGTGAACAAGAGTTCATGTAGCCATGTGTTTGTTCTTCCACCTTTTCCTTGCATTTCTTCCCTGTCTCTCTGGAGTTTGGCACTGGGTCTGGGTCTGTCCTGCCGAGAGTGCACAGAAGGTCAGCTGTACACCCACTGCCCTTGCCCTCCTCAAGGGGCTGAGTTCCTGAATGGAGATAAGGTTTGCATTGCTCTGTGAGCAGCTGGTGAGGCAGCAGATGGCTGGGAATCTGTAAAAGTTAAAAAAAAAAAAAANAAAAAAAAAAAAAAAAAAAAAAAAAAGTGCCGCTGTCACAGCCCCAGGTATTGTTCACTCATTCCCAGTGCCACCAGCCTCGGAGTGCATATCAAACAGGGTACGTGCCCTTGGAATCCTCATCTGAGGCAACTGTGCAAAACAGTGACAGAGCCCCTCCAGTGTCCCTAGTCAGGCCAAAGAGGACACACTCTGACAATAACAAAGCTCTGCATCATTGCAGAGGGACAATCATCCCTTCATCTTGCCCCTCTGCCATCCTTCAGCAGTGGCACAGCGCCCCGAGGGACTGGACACCAGTCATTGCTTTATTGCACTATAAAGCTCTGTGCACACCTTTGGCAGTGCATAAATAACAGCAGTAATGTGGTCCCTTGAGCAAAGCAGCATTTCATCAGCAAGGAAATTGTCCTCTCTCTCCCTCTGAATGTTCCAGTGGCTACCTCTGGCAGTCCCTTGCTCTGGGAGGGGTTTGCACATCTGCTTTCCATTGTAACCACTCATAATTCAGGGGAGGGCTCAGCTGGTTTTCATCTTTCTTGTGTCAAAAAATGTTGGTTAACTTTTAATACTTGTGAGGACCAGAGTCAGGCAAAAAGCAGCTTTGGCAATGAATCTCTCTGCTTCTGACTCCTGGCTTGCCTCAGCAGCTTCTCCAAGCCTGAATCCCCATTTTAACATCACCAGTAAGACAGAAAATCTGACTGGCACCTCCACACTCCAGAACCAGTGCCTTAGGCAAGCCTGAGATGGAAAAATGCTTCAACTGTCCTTGTCCTCTTTTGTCAGCTCACCAGGGACCTCACTGGAGACCTGCTGAATTCAGTAGAAGCTGCAGGTTTCCAGCACCTCCACAAAACAAATGAACAAAGCCCCTCAAGGAGTCCAGCTTATGGACAGCTGAAGGATTGGTGCAATACAGCCAATATTTCTCACTCAGGCATGTTTGAGTGAGTGATTCTTTCTCAGAATATTGGTTTAGCTTTAAGTGATTCAACGATAACAAATTCTGAATTTTACCAGTATACCTTGTTCATTCTAGACTCCCCATACCCAGCAGGGATTAAACTATTTTCCTTAGGAGAAATCCAAAGTCAAAGCTCTCAGCCTACATTTACCGTTACTTTGTGGTTTGTTTTTTATTTGGGGGTTTTGTTGTTGTTGTTTTTTTGTTTTTTTTTTTTTTTAATAAGAGCATATTTAGATATATAGATATTTTACCTGGATTACAGAACACTTTGAAATCTGGTACACATTTGATCCGTTTTCCCAATATAGTAGAGATGGACAGAAACCACAGGGTACATTTTCACTCCCTCCAGCTAATCTCAATGCAAAGAGTAGCCCAGCATCACTTCTTTTAGAAAATGTCCTTTTAAAATTAATTTATCAGTAGCGAAAGGAGAATATTGTAACAAAGAAAAAAGCTGCAAAAAACCCCACTAAACAGTGTAACTGCTGATTAAACCTTGTCTCAGTCAACAGTTCAACCTGAACATATCGAAAATTTTAGCAAAGTTAATCTACACATTTCCATGGAGAGAAAACCAAGCTTTTTAATCGTTGAGTGAAGCCTGCACCAGACACCAGAAATGAGAACCATGAAGGTGGTTCATGCTACCCCAGAGCTCTGCTCTTGGCTTTTTGACCCTGCTAAAGGAGAAGAAGAACAATTCTGCAGGAGTTTACTGAGACAATATGAAAAGCAAACAACGGCCACAGCAAGAATTATTTCATTTTCTTGCACATATTTAATGCTGCCATGTGCAAAATAGGTTTGAGGGCCCTCACACCTTTCAAATGAAGGCTGCCCCAGAGCCCTGTGACAATGTTTGGCCAGTCTCAGCTGCCTGTTCCTGGAATTCCTGCCTGTTCCCAATGCAGCAGGAGAGCTGCTGGCAGCACAACAGAAATAATGAGCTCTCTTACAGCTCAGGATGAGAAATGGACAGGAGTTTTTGGGGACAAAAGGAAGGAAGATTTCCTCAAAAGCCAGCACGGGCCCTCCCTCCAATCCTGCAGCAAGGTTAGAGCTTGAGAATGGAGAAAAATCAATGAATACAAGTTGAAGGACTGGAACTGACTGAGAAAGGTACTTCAAATGCTCACTCCCCCAGAGACGTGTGGAGTGACTCAGGCTGTCTTGCAAAGCCTGCTTCATTTCCCCAGACTTCCTTGTTGTTTGAGATCAAGGCTTGGGTAAGTGATCTCAAACAGCACTAGTTCATATTTGTACAATATCCTCAAGACAAATGGACCCTAAAAGTCTTCACAGGTTTCATACAGAGATCATCTCAGCTATCACAAGATTTTTTAAAAGATAAATTCAGCCGGATTATCACATTTTCTGAGCCTGTTTATCTCTAAATATTATTTTTCCCCCTATATGTATCCATGACCTGAATCCAAAGTCCCACTATCTGGAGGGTTGCTGCCCCATGAACCAGAATGATTTGGAACAAAAAAATAGAGATCTGTAATAAAAAATTAATCTGAGAATTATTCCCTTCCCATTATATTGCTTAGGTAACAACCTCAATGGCACTTCCAGCAGCACTACAGGAATAACTCAAGACAGATCTCCTGAAGATTTGGTGTCTTCTAAACTGAGTGGAGAAATTATTTTGCATGAATCATTGAAGATACCTGTAATTGTCACAAAAACTCATGGTAGGTTTTGCAGAAGAAGTTTCTCTGTTGCTTGTGGTGGACTCAGATGAGACAACACAGAAACAAGACCTTGTAAAGGTTAGTACAGAACATTTCTGAAATGGATTATTGCCTGCAAATACAGAGTAACAAAGTGGCTTCTGTGAAACCACAAAGGCACACAACACCACTATTTAGTTGTTTGCACAGATCTCTTGAATTGGTAGCAAATTAAATAACGTTGTTTCTACAAGATTAACTTGTAGCTAAAATGCTGCATCTTCATAAGGCAAAATCTTTGTTTATTGACAAAAATATATTAACTTCTTTTTCAGTACAGGAAATAAAGACATCCTAGAAAAGGACAATTTTATTTGCTGTCTCTACACGACAACCTTTGGAAATATAAAAATATTTTCAATAATCATTTATAACTCCAAACTGAATAGGAAGCAACCCATTGTCTTCATGATGACTTCGAAAGCAGTGCTGAAACTTCATTTGGAATATTTTTTAAAGTTAAAGATTTACTGTAATGCAATTATTTCAATATTGGCAAAGTGTCTCCACTTGTAACCGGTAATGTTCATTTGTACACGGAGTTGTAATTCCCAAGGCTAATGGAATACAGGAATATATCATACAGCAAGTATCCCATGGATATATCATCCTTTGATCAAGGAGGCTGCATTGCAAAGTTTTAAATCTTTTTTAACTCCTCTCCCAAAGTGATTCAGCTTTCCCACAGGGCCCTTGCATATACTACTTTTAAAAGGCACTATTTTTTTAATGTTCTTAAGCTGCTGGAAGTTACTTTGGCGCAGGGGAAGAAGATCAGATTGTTCAGCAGCAATTTTTAAGCTCTTTCAAGCTGTCCAACACAGGAAAGCACTTCCAGTACTCCACACTAAGGGTCCTTTTGCAGCCTGCTAAAAGCTTTTTAATGATAGAGTTTTTAAAATTAAAACAATGGCAAAACGCATTAAAGCTAAGTTCCAAAAGGGGGTTGAAGAGAAATTATTTGACCATAACATTCATCTCAGAACACATTGTATCCAAAAGAAAGGAAAGGAATTGCATTCAGCATTATGCATTAGCTCTCAAATGTCTGCCTTCACGTTTCAATTAATTCTAGTGCCTTAATCCAGTTCAGCCACTAATAAAAACTGTTTACTTCTCAGGAAACCATGATTATTAGTACTGCAAGGTCAAAATTTCACTAAAAGCTCTGTGGAGCTGTACCCTGACCACAGCACATACTGAGAGCAAGCTGAAAACACAAGCACCGGCTACAGAAATCCTACAGTCACAGCTGACCAAAGTTCCTTAAACTCTGGGTCTCCAGCTCCAGTAGTGTAGCTCATGTCCTTCCCTCTGCAGCAACAGAAATAACATTTTCCTTGAGAAACGAGCTAGGGCAGACTGCAGAAATAGCGACTCTGTTAAGGCAGAGTTTCAAATTAAAGTCAATTTCAATTATACATGTAAAGAGTTTTGTGAAATAATTTCAAAAAACAAAGTTACATTGAAATGCATTGGGACTGCTAATAAGTATTTTATTTCAGATAAAAATTGACACTGAGGAAAATTGAATTTTGTACTTGCAGGCAATGGAAAAGCAGACTAGAAACGTTAAGGAAAATAGTTCTTTAAAATGTCATTTAAAGCAATTAGCTAAGCAAGGTAGTTGTGCTAATTCTGTGATATTAGGTCCCCAACTGTGTCTAGTTTCCAATCAATGACAGACAAAACTATTGCACAGCATTTCCTCAGCCAAACAGAGCAGAGGACCTCTACACTGCACAGGCTCTCAGCTCCAGAGAAACCATTCCTCACCCTCAGATACAGCAGAGACACAGCCCAGGGAACCTTCCTGACCTGGAAAAAGGGAATTAGTGGGAAGATCACCTTCCCTCCAGACCATTCAGCAGAAGGAAGCTCTGTAGGACAGTTATTTTTCTAGGTGGACTCTACTGCGAGCACTCACGTTGTTCCCATCACACATGAACCTGTGCACCTCAGAGTGCTGTGAAAATGTGTATTTTGTCATAACACTTCAACATGTTGCAACAACACTTTAAACCTTAGCTTTGATGGAAATTTTGAGGTTCTTAGCTGCTTCTGAACATCAAGGCCCACACAACCAAGCACACCAGCCACAAGACTGTGCTCTTCATCAACCTAAAACCAGAGCAGTCACCATCCTTCCTATTTCACCAGTACTGCTCAGGTTTGTACAACAGTCAAAACCAGTGACAGTTGAAGCACAAGCACTGCCAACCTCTGCCACCTTGTTGAAAGCTGTCCTTGAGCTGCTCAGAGCTCTGCAGTCCAGGTGAGTTGCACCTTGCAGCTGCTGTTTGCTCACTGGGCCTTTATTCCAGCACCCAAAGCTCCTCGCAGACGTGCTCTGACCAGGAGGTCACAATGCAAATCTAGTCCTCAGCCCAGAACTGCACCCAGGCTCACACTCACACTGGCAGCATTCTCACAAGTGCCTTCCTTAACGAGGAGCCTGGCTTAGATGCTTAAATAAAACCTGGGGAATCTGTATTCCAGGCATGATTCCACCACAGGCTCCCTGTGTGACCTTCGGCAGGTCATTTAAGCTCTCAGTAAAAATAAGACTGACAACACTTCTATCTGCCTTGCTTATTTAGACCTTAAGCTCCTCAGACAGAGGCTGTCTCTTACATGCACTGAGCCTGGAACAGTTGGGGCCTCTTAGGATAATTATCTGCCTTACAGTAGTTAACAGCAACCATGCATAGACCAGTGACTTGGACAGGGATGCACTACCCCAGAAATGCTGCAAAGGGAAACAAGTACAAGGCAGGAAGTTGTGGATGAGCAGAACAGGGATATTATTGAATGCAAACGTATTTTTGAAGCTCTATGATCGAACTGGAAGGCAGGTTTTGGGCTGTAACGAAAGAAATCACATTATTACCCACTTGCACAGCCTGACAGCACAGCCCCATGCAGAATGCATGAAAGCTTTCCCTTCCTATTATGCTTAGGGGCTGTGATGGAAACTCGTTTTTTCTTCTTTTCATAAATAAAACCATAAATGACTAGCAGTCTGGAAAGGCAAAATCTTGCAGGGGGGGAGCTGTTCTCATGTTTTATCAATGAGGAAGCAGAGCACTGGGCATCGTGATTTGTCTGTTTGCCTGTTTTCATTATCTTTTTAATGTTAACATTAAAGTCTTCTGGAGACTGTATTTAAAAAACCTGGTGTCAAATGACTATTTGAATAGAGATGAAATGCACCTTTGAGAATAGCAGGTAATAGCAAGGCTTTGCTTCTGCCTGTGAGCTGAGAGATGTGAGAAATGTGTTGTAATGTCAATGCTGGAGGTTGCTGAAAAATTCTTTCCTGTTCCAGGTTCTCTGGGTTGTCTTGTCTGCTTTGGCCTTTGCTCAACAGCAGCCAAAGGAGAGCTGGGGGCCACGAGATCCCAAACTGCAGCACTTCCTGGTAAGAATGGCCACGAGATGCAGCTGCTCTGACTCACTTCAGGCTGTGAGTGCTGCCCCAAGCACTCACAAGCTGCTTCCAGGTTACAAACCCAGTCCATCCACTGAGTGCTCAGGGATGCTCCAAATAAAAGGGAGGTGCAGAGGTAAAAACAGTTCTGCTTTTATGCCTCACTTCTTATGCTGTACAAAGTAGAGCCTGAAACCTTTAGGCCAAGTTTTGTTTTGTTGATTTTTTAAGTTTATTTGGTTGTTTTCATTCTTGCTCAGGGTTTTCTTATTAGACATTCAGGTCTTGTCAATTCTGTTTCTCTGGAAGATTTTGTGGATGGGTAGAGAATGAGTAGGTTTAGGATATCAGAGGAACCAATAAATTGCAAGAGCCCTAAAAAAAAATCACAAATAGATTTTTATCTAAAATGAGACAGTTGCTTAAAGGGTACCAGAAAGATGCATTTTACTAACATAACAAATGTTCAGGCCAGCTTTTGCTTAGCAGGAGGTGCAGACTGCTTAGGAAATTTGCTTCACAGCCCACCCAAAAACGCTGAGGCAAGTGCAAAACCCATACACAAGTGCTTATGTGCATGTACACACAGGGATTTTCAACAAGGAGTAAGCAACTTTAACAAGAGTCAATTCCTCTGCTCCTCTTACTGGTTTCTGACAGACTCTCCCTGATTTCACCAGTGCATTCTGTGCAAGAGCAGCTGATAATTATCCTCTATTGGACATCCAAGCCAGAAATGATGGGTGAGATCATTTATGCCACATTCCCATTTTTGATACACACATATATGCTGCTTATGGCACAGTTCAGTCCTTCTGTCACTGCTCTGCTACAGAAATACTGGCAATGGGGAATCTGCTTGTGCCCTCCTGTTCCCACTGATGGAGATGGAAAAAAAATATGGAAAAAGAGTGAAAAAGATTTACCAAACTCTCTGAAGCAAACCTACCACCTTTGAGTGGAGCAGTTATTCCGACATGTGCCATGTATAGATGAAGGAAACTAAATTCCAAAAATCAAAAACCTGATAAACTCTAAGGAAAAGTGAAAACATCAGAGCTCAGAAAGTGGACCATTAGCCAACTCTGAGTGACAAGACTACTTCATTCCTGTGTTTCTTCCTTGCCTTCTTCACCAAGGCCCATCCACAGACCCAATTCCTATCCAGGAGCAAGGGTGCAGGCTGGATTCCCTGACTCCAGAGAGGAGCCAGCTGATTATGGGGGAGCCAGACTCCTTATGGAGTCTGTGATTAAAGATGCTGTACCCCAACTGCACTTGAGTAGGTGTTTATCTGCACAGAGAACTCATTAAGTTGATAGTAAAACTGAAAGGGAAATCATTGGGATCTAAAGTGGAGGCCTAAAGATGAGCACAGTCCCCAGTGCACTCCTGAATCAGGGCCAGGATAAGCAAAGAGCAGAGAAAAGGGAATTATTTCAGCTTTTTTCCCTTCTGGATGCTCCATATGCTCCAGCCAGCTGTTCTGGGTTTGTTCATACTCATTAGAGTGGGTATGTGTGACAGACTCTACCCCCCTTCAGAGTGACTCAATCATACAGGGTCTCAAATGGTTTGCTCGAGGCTTTTAACACAGGCTGTGTCCCCCCCAGAGCCCCACACCCCCATCTCTCCTCCTGCCTAAATCCCGTGGCTCTAACAAGTCCCACCTTGTTAGGTGTGCTTAGAGGAAAGGTTTGGTGACTGTTCTGTCTGTTTAGCCAGAGTTTCCTCCTTCACCCACTGCACACCTGCCACCTTATAGACATTTTGGCCACCAGAGAGAACATGCTTCACTAAAACAACAAGAAAACCTCTTTGGGACAAGTCAAATTTATAGCTAAGAAGCTTCTCTGAGGAACAAATGGCCCCAGAGCCTGACCTGCTCACCGAGGCCACAGAAGCATTCCCAGGTAGCTCTGCCTCCATCACTCCAGCCATGTCACTGTCCCCTGTGAGTCCCCAGAGGATCCCAGAGGGAGCAGAGGCTTGATCAATAACCCAGCAGAGCACAGGGCCAAACCCTGAGCTCTGGGCTGAGGAGGACCTGAGACATCCAGCAGTAGTTGGCACATCCCAGGATCAGAGGCCTCATTTATTGCCCATGTTCCCCCAAAGAGAGGGGTCCTCTGCTAGGAAAAGTCTTTGCAGTTTAGTATTATGTCATTTCTTCCAAAAACTGCTGTGCCACTAGCCCACAGTGGGTCTGAAACATGATGACAGGAATATCTGGCTGTTTCTCTGCTACTGTCCCAAACAATCACATCTCCAAAACACTTGCAGCCTTCTCCGAGCCTTTCTTTTCTTATTACTTCACCCATTCAAACACCAGAAATCCTTCCCCATCATTTTTTTTTCCCAATAGATTTCCCTTCCAGGTGCTCAGAGTGGTTCCTCCCACTGTTCCCCCAGATGTTGTCTCTCACCTTGAATCAAAGTCACTCCCTTATTTCCCATCTGATTACCCAAGTGCTGCCTGGCCCTCAGCCACCCTCAGAGCTGGCATAAGCAGGTGCAGCCCTGACAAAGTGACATCAATCTATGTGCACCCTGAATTGGAGTTGTCTTCCTGATGGAGACCTCTTGATCCCAAGCAGGGAGCTGGAAGCACAGTCTCATGGTTTGCACCCGTGACTGCAGCACAGGAAAGGAGGCAGTTCATGCCTCTTTCACCTACCCAAGGATCACCAAATGAAGAATCTGTACACCTTCTCCCTCTCTCTGAAATGTAAATGAACTCTTTTCAGCTTGGGCCTGGGGTCAGAGGGATTGATGAGCCTGCTGAGAGCTCCTGTGCTATCAGCAGAGCCTTCATTTACATTCCTTATGACCAAATCCCTCTCTTTGCTCTCCCTTGTTGTCCCAGTCCAAGGTTATCCCATTTGAGTCCCTTCCCAGCCAAAAAGCTGCAGTGCTCCTTCAGCTCCCAGCAAAGTTGTCAACCACACAATGAGTATCTGACTTTTCTGCACCAACACTGCTACAGCACCAAACAGGCAATGGAGATGGTCAGACACAGCCTGTCCCTTGCACCTGCAGCTTGTACCTGGCAGGAGGCACCTGTGGCTGCACTGCTGCAGGAACTGTAGCCCAGGAGAAGGGGAAATGAGCTGATTCTCCTTCCTAGCTGGTTCCCAGCTGCCTGAAGAAACGCCTGTCTGCAGATTCATCTTCTGGGAACTCCCAGAGTCCCGGAGCACACACAGATACAAACCAGAGCCTGGTTTTTAGAGGATATATTTGTGCCAGAAGCCTTGAAAGTATTTCTAAGCTACAAGCAACACTCTGCTGACTCACACTTCCACTGAAAGCCATTCAGTTTTCAGAGGCATCAATGATATCTGCCCAGGGACTTCCAGCTCTTTGAGTTATTAGGTTTGCTTTACTAGAGAAGCCAACACAAAATCCTGTGTTTTGGACACCAACAGGATTTGAGCAGTGGAACTCCTGGTTTCAGGGGGCTGGATGCTATAAATTCTTGTAAGCTGAAAGAGTGACTGAACAAATTCAAGGCAGAAAACCCCATCTAGAACTACTGAATGTAGGAAATGACACTTGGCTAAGAAAGTCGTAAATCTCCAGAGACAGAGAGAGTATAAGAGGTGTCACTACATGCTTATCCTGTTCTTACATTCATCCTCAGGCATCCACTATTTACCACTGCAGGAGAAAGAACACGTGGCTGGCTGGATGCTCTTATTTAGGCCAAGGCAAGCAAAGCACCCTCGAATACACCTGTGCACCTAAACTACCTGCACAAGCCCTCACAAGGCTGTCCATTATCACCACATTGCACCAGGAGCAACAACAGAGAGCCACAGTGTCATGATGAATGATTTGCCTCTTGATACACTTCAGAGAGAGCTCCTGTCTAGGGTCAGAGACCTGCATTTACCTCTATTATCTTCAACACCCAAGGTAGTACAGGAGAATAGTCATCCCAAGCTCACTTTACAACCAGCAAGTGTGGAGAGCATGGCCAGAAGGCAAGTGGCCTCAGATGAGCTGAGTTCTCTCTCTCCCTGAGAGCAGTGACTGTGATAACCAGCACCAGCACACACAACTGCACTCACAGCTTATCTGCATTCCTCAGCTTGGATGGGATGAATCCAAATTTCACCAATATACACAGAGAACAGAACCTATACCTCACTGCCCTGTAGGATGAAGTAATGAACTGCTGGAGGCTCTGTCTTCCATCCAAACTGTTTTTGAGGAATTACAGGATAGCATCTCTGTGAACACCCTGAGAAGGCTGTTTCCAAACACTCCTGTGTCTTGGGCCACTCCAGGCAACTTATCTGATCAGAATAACCCCTGTATTTGGCCAAAGGAAAAGCAAACGAGACCAGAGTCCCACTGTGATTCTAGGGAGAAGGATGTGCAAAGAAGGCCTCCCAAGGTCGTGGCTGAGCAACCACATCCACAGCTGCACCAGCAGCTGTCAGGCTCTGCCCAGATGCCTTTGCTCAGGAGGTCTCTGGGACAAAGGACATCACTGAGCACAGGGAGCAGCTATGGACAGTATGTTTCAGGCTCCTGTGACCTGGGCACAGAGAATAAAGCCCACCTGCTCATTCCCTGCACACAGAGCTGCACATCAGCCCTTCAGATGTAATTCAGCCTCGTGCTGGAAAAACAAAGGGAGATACTAAAGGCCAGGGCTTCTCCTTTTTTCCTTGACAGCTCTGAAAGACCAAATATACCACAGCATCTGGCTAAGCAGCCTGGCACATGCTGTCGCTCCCTTGCCAGGGAGACTGACTGACAGATTAGATCAGACACACAGATAATGGGCTGGGACATCCTGAAGCCCCATCTCAGGCTGATTCCTGTTTGCAGCATTAATCTCCAGTGACAGAGGGCCCCCCAACATGCAGAAACCAGCTGTGCAGCACTGTAAGTAGGACATCATGGCATACATGCTAAGGGGAGCATGAGGGAGCTGTGAGGTGCCTTGGTGCGTCCTGGAGCAGAACATCCCAGTAAGCAACTCTGCCTGGGATACAAGGAAAGGCTGAAATGGCTGTTGTGAACAGTGCAGTAGAACAGAGAAGTCCCAGGATACAGATGGGAGGGTTGAAGTCTTCCAAAAGACAGCCTGTATGTAACCCATCACTAAGCTTCCTATCAGGAGATGTACAAAGTACTTTCCTGTCACTTAGAGATCTCAGATACCTCTAAAATGAATGCCAAGGAGCAGCCACAAAATGAAACCTGGATGGGGGCAGGTCATGTCCCACACGGTGCACGTTGCACACACAGCCATCCATCAGCCCCGTCGCTCACGGGCCAGCTCAGCCACAGCCTCTCCCTCTCCCCCCACGTTCCAGGTGACCTCTGCCTGATCTCCACTTCAAATGCTCCATCTCTCGCCCCTCTGTCTTCCCTGGTGGCACATCCACCCTCTGCTTCTGCCACAGAGCTATGAATCATGATAGAATAATAAGCTCGTTTATGAGCTGCACACAGGCCCAAAGGACCAAAGAGCGGAATAAATCGCTACAAAGCCCTCTAAGCCGATTTAGTCATTCAACAGTTTCTTGCTTTGACTCCAGCCTCCTCTAACCGGTGTCCAAACATCGTGGTAGTACAACAGGAAAAACAGCAACCTTCTTTCAAGGGGTTCATTACTTTTGTCTCTTGGAGATCAAGAGACGTAGAGGATTTGAAGCCCAGCCTGGCAGCTGAATGCAGCCCTGCTCTGGCTGATTCCCAGGCTTGCAGCGAGGCCTGCAGCCCTGGCTAATACGTAAAGGAACTGCTAGCACAGGCTTGCAGCACACAGCCTGGCCATGGAGAGATCCTGCCTCAACCCCAGGGCCCTCATGCCCTCAGGACAGCGGATGAGGATTTCATCGTGGACCTCTCTTGGGGCAGAAAGACTTCCAAACGTGAGGACGTTAGGAAGCTGTTTGCTGACTGGTAGTACAATATAGCATCAATAAGGGGGACTTTGCCCTTCTCTCACACCAAGGATCACAACACTCGGCAGATCCCAGCCTCCCCAGGCAGAGCTGCATCCATATGACAGCTGAGAATCACTCACCATGTGTCACAAACAGGAATCAGAGGCAAGGCAGACTGAACACACCGATCCAAGTTTGTCTTTCTAGGCAGGTACAGAGCTGGGACTCAGATTCCTCCTTCTTCTCCCTCATCATCTCAGCCTTCTTTTCACCTTTTCCCCAAACCTTCATGCCAAGCTCAAGTTAGCTTGTCATTTTTTGCCTGTCTGTTCTTCAGGCTTACCCATTCCTGTGCTTTCTCAACCCAGAATGCAGGTAGGAAGGTTGTACCTCTGTAGCTTTTTCAACTTTGTCACAGCTTAGGTGCAGAGAATAAGCAGAACATGTGGCCACAGGATTTCCCCTTTGAGCAGCCACCCTCACAAAGCCAGGTAAGTATCCTGGAGTTGCTCCTTCTCAACCTCACCACAGAGAATGTGATCTACTATGACACACATGACCCAGCAACAGGAGATCCCAGACCTGTTTCTCTATCTGCCCCTGAATTACCTGAATGGCTCAGGTAAAAAGGTGTTCTCACCTGTAAGAAATGCTTGCAATTGCTCTGTAAACTGGCATTTATCTTTTTTTAGAAGGGTGAGAAAAAGACTCAATAATTCAGCCCAGTGGAACATTCATCTGGGATACAAGAAAGGGTACAGGTCCCATGGCAGACTCCACTGCTGCTCCCTAAGCCTGCCTGTGACTGCCAGGTGCTACATGAATGCAGAATATTGCTCTCTTATAGATGATTTGGGCAGGAGCTATGAAGGGAGAAGCAGCAGGGCACAGCTATAAGAAAAGTAAGCACAAGATGGCATCTATTAGCAAGCATCCAATTTAGTGACTACCCATAAACCAGGCAGAATGAATAAGAGACACTAATGGTGCTCTCACAGGCCTTTGCTATTACTTTTTCACATGAGCACCACAGCAAAAAGGAAGTCTTAAGAGTAAGTTGAGTCCCTTGATTCATTACTCCCTCTAAAGTCCTAAAAGCCCCATAGTGAGACAGAAAGCACCAAAACAAGCTGCAAGCAGCTTTTCCCTGATCCAGAGGGGTTTTACCCTTTGGGAGGCAGTTGGCCATTTTTACTGATGTCCTCCCTGCCAAATCCACAAGATTTTCTGAAATCCCTCTGCAGAACAGTTGACTTTCCAACTGTGTTGCCTTCATGCTGAAAGTATCCCTAATTTATCTCCATGGGGATGAGAGGAGCCAAGAGAAAGGAATCCAGTTCTTGTTCAAATGAATCCCCCTTTGCTTCCAGAAGAGCCCAGGAATCTCTCAGTTGGCATTTTCACCCGTGACTAAACACTGGTGGAAGGTGTAGTATTCTGCTTAAAGGAACAGCTCATTATCAACACAAACAATTGCCAGGCTCACATTGCCTCTGCTTTGCAGGAAGACTCTGGGGTTTTACAACTTCTTTTCCACTACAATATTAAAAAGTGATTATTTTTGCAATGCAGGATAGAATCACATTCAACATCCTATTGGCAGCAAGAAGCTAAAGCAGGGGAGAGAGAGGCACATTTTGCAACTAGAGGATAAATGGCCTTCAAAAAATTGTGGAGGAGGAACAGAAATTGCAAGGAAAGGAGAGGCTGGAAGTGAGAGGAGGAGCTATTCAAGTCCTGTAGGGGTGTAAATTTTGGCAAAGTACTTGCTTCAAGATCAGGGTTGAGGTCCATTTAGCAGAGCAGCGGGGGAGAATTGGAAAACCAAATTAGCAAAGACAATGAATTTTCCCTGTGTGCTCAGTGCAGGCTCAACTCAGCACCCATTGCAGCAATTGGAAATCTTCCAAATGAGTGCACTGACCCTCAAAGGCTGCCAGCAATGCCTGGGCTAGGAACCCAAAGCAGGAGCTGTCCAGGGCCCAACCAAACCTGCAGTCTCTGGAGGTATCCCACATGCACAGGAATCTCCACAGCTCCGTGGGGAGCAGGCCAAAGCCTTCTGCTGGAGTGCAGGCGAAGCTGCTGGCCAAGACAGGGAACTGAAAGAAGCAGGCTGACCCCTGTATGACTGGTCACTGTCTTTAGGAAGGACAATGCCACATCTTCCTTGCAAAGATGGAGAGCAGCTTGCTGGGCTGGTCAGGGAGTGGCAGTGGAGGCTGGCACAGCACAGCTCAAGGCACAGCTCACGTCTGTCCTGTGCTGCCACCCTGCCAGGCACACATTACCCCAGCACTGTGCTAATGTAGGCTCAGCAATGCCTGAGCTGCCCACAGAACAGGCAGAGCCCACTTGTATTGCCTGGGAGAGCTCCTGCAGCAGTGCCACTGCTTGCATGTGAAACAGCCAATTTAAATTTGCCCCTTGCCTGTCTTCAAGAACAGAAGCCTCAGAGCGATCACACTGTACATACAAAAAGTTTTCTTTCTTTTTTTTCTTTTTTTTTTTCTTTAAAGCAGCTCTGGCATTGATTTCAAAGGCATGCAGGCAGTGCGGTGCTTTCAAGAATCTCTTGGATTCAAGAATCAAGAACCTGAATGTTTTGGGACACTTATTAAGAGCTCACAAAGTGCTTTTGAAGAAGGGGCTCAGCCCCTTGAAGGTATTTTGTTACTGTGGATCCTACAGCTGGATGGCTTCAAACTGGTTCCATAACACAGAGATTGATCCAACACCTCACTGTATTCAGTTCAGACATTTTTTCCTCATTTTCGCAGGCAAAATAACCACTTAAATTTGACTTTGCATCAATAAATTGCCTGAGATAATAGGATAGATGAAAAGAAGAGCTGACTAGCAGGAAAACATAATAAAAAGGTGCTTGAGTGTGTGAGTCAGTTCTGGCCTGTGTGTCAGAGGCACAATTAGTCCTCCCCTTGCAGGCCACATGGTTTGGTGTTGTATTTGACAGACAAATCAATCCTCCCCTTCTTCTGAGCACTGTCTAATGAATAAATCAACAAGGTCACTGGTGCTGCTGCTTTGCCCTTTCCCTGCCAGGCAGCTGGAGCTGGACCTGCTGCCTGGCTCCATCTGCTGTGCTTCCAACAGGATCCAAATGTCCTGAGGAGCAAGAGGAGCAGTTAAAACACACAACTGGGCAGCAAAAGTCCCTGGGTTTACTCCTGACTAGTGTGCTGTCTTGGACAAGTCACACCAACCCTTAGGCCAAACAGTGCATTCACACAACAGAGCCCGTCAGGTGAGCCAGAGGGTGGAAGAGGGGGAAATCAAGGAACGGTGCAGAAAGGAAGAAGTACCAAAGAACTTGATGCTACTGCCTGGTGTGGGAGCTGCCACACAGCAGTCAAGGGGGCAGGAGGCCATGCTGCAATCCAGCCCAGCCCTCTCTGCCTGGCACAGCTGGCTTTGCTGGAGAGCCCTCAGTGGTTACACCACACACTATAAACAAATTGCTGTGAAGATCTGGTCTTGTGCGTGCAAAGGGGCCCCGAGCTACTGATGCAACAATAACAACAACAGCAGTAATTTACCCAGCACCAAGTATGTATCAAATGTTTGCAAAACACACTGGCAGATGAGGCTGCTGTCCCAAAGCACTCACTCTGAATGGAGAAGAGGGAGAGATGGGAAAACACACACAAGTGGACGGGTGAGAATGGCAGCACATCTGAGACCTGCAAGTGAAGCTTCTGGCAGACCTGTTACAAACCTGCCACCCAGCCCTACCCAGCTGTGCTTGCTTTTTTTCTTTTACCCAAGGCTGTTCCCATGATGGATTTGCCTCAGAACTCCATACAAAACCAGCACACTTTTCACTGTTCCCCCAAGTAAAGTATTGCCCACCTCTCCTCTACTCCTTCACTCACACATCTGCCTCCATTTAGCACCCCTGAAATTCCAGCAGAACAATGAATAACACAGGACCAAAATGGTTTTAGGGGCCCACAGAAAGTGCTTCCCTCAGCCTGAGCCAAAGCCTGGGGTAAGAGGTGAATGTGATTTCTGTGGCAGCCACAGGAGTGGTTGGGAAAAGGGATGCCAAGGAAGAGGCAGCAGAGAAGGCAGAGGCAAGTGCTGAAGGGGAAAGGGGGGACACAAAGCTCACAAGGCCTGAAGTGAAGTGAGGAGAATGTCACATTTCTGACCTTGTGGAGAGGATTCCTTGAGAGAAGAGCACATATGCCCTGCCAAGCTGTGGGCAGCAGTCACTCATACATAGCAGAAGCATGACTGAGCTGGAAAATGGCTGAGGGCTCTCTGTGACAAGACTCCCACCCTCAAAGGGAGGCATTTTCTCATTCATACCCTCTCCCTCATTGCCCCTGACACTGCCAGTCAGTTCCCCAGCCCCACACTGCCCAACACTGGATGTCCTCCTTCCCAACCTGCTTCCACCCTCCCTTTTCCCTGCCAAGCTGACAGGCTGCTTCCAGCACTCAGGGAGCTATTCCCCTTTCCCAGGCAGTGAAGTCCCTGGAGAAAGGCCCTGCCTTCCCCTCTGCTAGCTCCAGGAGCCTGTGATGCCTTGGGAGCCAGTGGCTTCTCCATCCCTAGCTCTCACCCACACATCCATACGAGTTGTGGATGTGCTGGCACACAAACACTTAGAAGAGCTGTAGGAAACTTGTGCAGGGATAACCCAGCAGCCCGGCACAGCAGGAGAGCCCTGAATACAAACAGCTGTGAGGAAAAGAAGAAACAAACAGAAAGTAGAACAGAAGGGAGAGCAGAGGAGTCAAGCAGTACACTTCAGTGGAGGGCAAAGGATCCAGCAGGAGAAAAGCAAGAGGCTGATGAAGTCCTTGGGGAAATATGATCTGTAAATCAGTCCCTTTTCCTTGATATTAAAATGAGAATGAGTTGCCTACACTAAGTTTGCTTCCTGAAATGGGCCAGGAAACCCTGGTCCTGAGAGAAAACTGTGGCCTGGAGAAGTGTTTGTGTCTTCACCACACCAACTGGCCACCAAAGGAATAGGAGATATTCCCAGGAAAAACACCAGAACAAACCCTCTGTCTTGGCTGGGCTAGCCAGAGCAAATCTCTGATATTCTCCCTGAGGCATTCATTGAAAGTTCCATTTAGATACAAAGCAAGGAGAGGAACACTTTGTCATGCAGCACACTGAAACCACTTCTGCTTGAGCCCAAAAGCTCTCTGAACAGCTGACTGCCCTCACTGGCTGTTAGCCACAACATCAAGGAAAGGCCCTGCCAGCTGCTAAAGAGAGAATGCCCATACAGTAATGAAAGATGACTAACTGTTAGGCCATTGGTACAGATATTAATTACAAATACAGCTTTCTGCCATGCAGGCATTCTAGTAATCATGTAAACAACAAGTTCAACTGCCTCTTTCCATCAAATTGATGGAATAAGAAGAAGGCAGTCCTCTGGGCTAGTATGAATCACCAAAATGCAGCCACCCCCAGGGTGGGATGCAACTGTGTGCAGTGACAGCACCTAATCTATAAAGGCAGAAACAAGCATGAGTGTACCAGCCACAATAGGAGACAGAAGTGAGACAAGGCAGAGAGCACCAAAACTCCTTGCTGCCACAACTTTCCTAAAATTAGAGGAGAGAAACCAACAGCAGGGCTCTTGTTAGTTACCCTACCTCTGGCCTTGATGCACAGTGACCCTCATTAGGGACTCTAAGGGCTAAAGGCACCTCAGAGGCTCACACCCCATCTTGAAGACACCCCCATTACCAACCATTTGCACCTTCCTCACTGGTCTAAGCGTGGCAGGGGTTGAGGATGTTGTAAGGACAGAGGAAAGCACCAGGAAGATGAAGAGCCTGTAGGCCTTGGCATGAGGCACTGCTCCATACACTGCAACTTGCAGCATCCCTCTCCACACACATCCCTCCCATGCCCCAGGAAACAAGAGCACTAGGGGAGGAGAGATGTCTGCCTGCTACTGGCCTGGCTTGGCCTCCCTTCATGCCTCCCTCCTCACCCCAGCATGGAGGAGTCACCTGTACGTCAACTTCAGGAGACTAAGGTGCACAAAAGCTGCTGCCTTCTTTCCTCTTGGTCTGTTTGAGCATGGAGCACCTCCCCCTCACTGTCTTTTACGGCAGTCTGGCTGTGCAGGTACTCAGCAGATGCTGAGCTGTAAATCCAGTTCTAAGACAATAAATTCAGCTTGCTGAAAACACACATTCATTGCCAGTGAGCACAAGAACCCAGGGTTTTGCAGACAGCAAGGCTATTAAATGCTGCTGTCAGAACAGGTTTATTTGAGGGCATCAGCTTTTGTAGATATAAGCAAAATGGAATTTAGTCCTGCTTGGGATCACCCCCAGCACTGCAGCCTGGGAGGAGAGGCAGTGGCCACTGCCTGCCAGTTCACAGTTGCCTGCTCAGGGGCAGAACACACAGCACAGTCATCAAGCCATCAACAGAAGAGTAAAACCAGGCCCCAGGTCCATGAGCAAGACTAAGCTTTACAGCTTTTTTTTGTCCATATCTAACTTGAGAGACAGAACTACTCCAAGTTTAGGCTCTCAAAGGAGTGTCAGGAAACAGCAAGGTCCTGCTCTTCCATAAACACAGACAAGCCTGGAAGCAGAGGTGTGGACAACAACCTCCCCAACAGGATATAGTCCCACAGCACTTGAGTCAGGCAGATAAAAACAGGTCTATTAATAAATCATCAGGCAAAAGTAAGATAACAAACCAGGTGTGAGATCAGTCCAGGAAATCCAAACAGTCCTCAGTTCAGGAAAGGGCTGGAAGCAGCTTCTGTGAAACTCAGGAAAGGGCTGAGGCCCAGGCCTTACATGGTGCTCCAGGGCTGATGGGTGGGGAGGTGGCTGGAGGGCCCAGGTGAGGGTGATCAGGGCAATTAAAGCCTCTTAGTGCACACTGCCCTGACAGGCAAACACTGTGTCCCAGGGTACAGCTCTGCTGTCCCGTTCCTCAGGAAGAGTTTTCAGAAGGGAACGGGGATGTTTGAACTTGTTCCTTCCTTCCAGAGCTGCTGTCAAAGAATATGGAGCTGAAGATGATGAGGAAGCTGCAAGAGATGGCAGACTCTGAAGGAGGAAGGAAAGGGGAATTAAGGGACAGAGAAGGAAGGGGACAGATTATAATGACTGGACAGAGGCAGGAAATCCTTGCTGCTCACACAGAACACAGTTGCTCACACCATCCCTTCCTCCAGGCCCCACTGAGATCCCCAGCCAGCACTGCCATGCCACAAAAGCAACTTTCCTCTCCAGGGCAGACAGGACACACAGCACCTCTGATCTGACCCACTGATCCCATTTCCCACTTCAGTACTGGGATTAAGAGAAAGGACAACTTTCAGGAAGCAGCATAGTGGGAGCATCTGTCTTGGGACCACAGAGGCAACACCTTCTCTGCTGAGAATCCCATGAAAAAATTTTGCTGCAGGACATTTAGAGAGGTGACCCAGATCCCACAAGGATGCTGAGCAGATGCTCTGTTACAGTGACCAGCTTTTGCTGCAGATAGCTGAAGTTTATTCCTGGCAACTTCCAGGGGAATTTGAAGGAGATTTTCTTGTTTCACACAGCTTACTTCACTAAACTGGAAATAAATTGGCCCTTGTTTTCCTGGAGCATTCAAAACAAAGCCAAATTCCCCATGTGCCCAATGACCATTGCTTCACCTGCTGATCCCCATGCTCAGAGTGCAATTCAGGTTCTCTCTAGAAACAGGATTTACCTTGCAGAAGCAGCCCAGGATCAGTTTCTATCCCAGTGGAAGCCCTACAAAGCCACATCACTGCTAAGTTAGGCAGTTGTGCAGCCCCATGAGACTCACTGCCAGGTCCTCCCAAGCTATAAAAGCCAAGAAGTTATATCAGAGATCTGAGTGTAAGAGGACAATGTAAGAGAGCAGCATGAACCACTGGACTGAAACGACCGAGAGGGGAATCAGGCTCTGTGTATGGGGGCATCACAATTTTCAGGGTCTCTACAAAGCAGCAGAGCTACAGGCAATAGAGCTGGACCCACAGGTGGGGGGACACAAGGAAGAAAACAGGCTCAGAGCAAACACTAAGCAATATGGACAACCCTTTTTACTTCAGCCAGGTACCCACTAGATAGCTCCCTGGCTAAACAGGGCACATCCTGCAAAATTCCTCATTTCTGCTTTTATGAGATTTCCAAAGTTGCTGTGGGGGGATTTCTAAATTCCACTTTAAATTAATGTGAATCAAGTATTGAAAACCCTATGGTAACTTGGCAAATCTCTGCTTTAATATAGAGTCTCACTGTAATTAATATCTGATTGTGGAGCTCTGGGATGTGCTGCAAGGAGGTCACTGGAGCATCTCTGGCATTTTCCTGAAGGCCTAAATTCAGGCTGAACAATAAGGAAATCGCATGGGGCAAGCACAGCAGTTTTGTGGTTTCAGAAGGACACAGCCCCCTCCATATCAGCTTACACAAGGAGGATTCAGCCAGTGCTCCTCATGCCCCTGGGAGCCCAGGGATTACTTTTGAATCCTATTAGCCAGCCCACTGTCAGAAACCTGGAACTCATTTTGCAGCATTCACCACCTCACTTAGGAAACCTCACAAGGTGCACCAATCAAAAACTTGAAGGCTGTGGAGGAAGACAGCCTCAGTGCCTGCTCCTGCTGCAGCAGATCTATTATTAGCACAGGCCAAGAGCCCAGCCACTCCTCTCCAGCAGAAGTGGCTTCCTTTCTGTGTCTCCATGCAGCTATCACAGGATTGAAATGCCCCCATTGACTTGTCAAAACAGTTCTGGCAGGGCACAGTGACCCCAGGTCTCTGCACCCAGGGCTTCTCCCCACAGCAGAGCTGACCTCGCTGCTCAACCAGCCACCAGCACTGCCAGCTCAAGGCTCCTGCAGAGGGCAAGGTCCCCCAAAATCTGCATTTCAACCACCCAGTGCAAGCCTGCCCCAAAAGCACCATGGCCCAGGCAGGCAGGGATATTCCCAAGGCCTGAGCCTTTCCTGTGGGAAATGGTGTGTGCTCAGAATGCTAAGCAAGGCCCGGTCAGGTGTGTTGTGTAACTGCAGGTTACACTCACCCTAAACAATGGTTGCCTTAAATCAACAGAAAATAAGATGCTGAGAAGCAGACAGCAAAACAATGAGAAGTGGATGAGGAGAGACCAGGAAGGAGCTACTTTGAGCTTCTAAATAAATCTGACAGGGAATATTCATCTTAAATCAGGGTTGCCACAAGCTGGTTGGAAATCTGCCTGGCCAATTTTCCTGTCATCTCGCCAGTTGCTGGGGAGACAGATGAATTTGCCAAGAGTGGGGTTTTTTAATATCCAGGAACAGGATTTGCTGCACAAGCCCAGACACACTGTACATGCCCAAGTGCACTGACTACCTTGGTTCTGCTCACCTTAAACTGCTCTCCCAGCAGAACCACACAGGTGTTACGTCAACTCACAATATAGGCCCAAACTTATTTGAGTGGAGTCAGAAGAGCTGTGCAACTAAAGCATGGACACAGTGCACACTCCACTCCCTCTGACCCAGGATTTAGCACAAAATCACCACTGACAGCTCTCAGCCCCAGTCTGGACACATTTTTGTTGTGGGTGTGAGCAGAGATGAGATGCCATCTACTGCTTCCTCTCTGCAGTCCAAATCACTCCCATCTTGGTAGCCTTCCAAAGCCTTTTCATAGTTTTCTTTCAAGAGACACATTGGCCCACAATTGGTCACAAAGCTCCCGCAGTATCTCAGCACAGAGCACTGTGTAAAATTCCTGGATACACCATACAGCAAGAGAGAGAAAACACAAAAGACAGGATTGCAGGGGGGAATTTCCAGGATGGACACTTTTAGCACAGACAGCTTGACCCAGCCTAGGTACTTCCCAGGCCAAGTAGACTGTGTCTCCCCTCAGAGAATTTTTAACAAATGTCAATTAAATGTTGGCAGTCATGTGCATAATCTTGAGAAACTAAGGCAGTGGGTGCTTTAAGCCAAGAGAATGGGGCTACGAGCACTTAGAGCTGACCTCAGACAGCTAATCTGGGAAGAAAATTATTTTAACTCATCAGAAACGTATCTTTTTCAGGGAGGAATAAGATTTTTCCAAAGCATTCTGCTCCAGCTTTATTTAGCCACTGGGAAGCCAACATTACAAGCCAGCTTCAGTAGGAACAAATCCAGATAACCTTAACATATCCAGAAATCCAAGACCTCCCCAAAAACATGCAGAGCTCACAGAAAACAAGGGTTAAGAAGAAAACAGCAATTTTCTGCCTGGCATTCGCATAGTTGGATTCTAGCCTGGAAATAAAGGAATATAGAAAAACACTTGTAAAAATACAAACACGATGTGTTCAAATCATGCTTCCATTGACTTTGAACAGTGTTATGCCTGGAGTGAAATGGCTCTGTTGGGCTTAAGCTTGTCCTCAGAAATGCATTCTGAGTTCTCAGCAATGCCATGGGAACCACACGAGCATCTCCAAGGGAAGAATTTGGCCAACTCCATTTAACTATTTAAAATTCCAGGGTTATTTGCAGAATACAGGCCAGAGTCCCATAAAAGCAAAACAATTTGAAGAGAAAGATATTCCAGAATGACTGTGAAACGGCAAACTGCACCCTCTTCTCTCATCAAAATGCATCCGTTTACAGAGTGATCAGCACGGGTATTGATTCAGGCAAGGAAGAGGCAATATTTACCTAAGCACCTGCACTTATGATGTGTCAGACCCACCAAACAGCCTGCAAGCCCAGCAATCATTTACCATGGGAGAGGAGTCTCTATCATTTCAGCCTTAAAAGAGCCATGAAGCAGCAGATAGAGTACTCCAAAGTGTGCATTTTGGCAGCGTGGGAATAAGTCATTCTGTGCTAGAGCCAGAGCCTTCTGGTTTGGGTCACGTGAGCTGCTAAAATCCATTCTCACGTGTTCTTCTCCCTCTTGTCACTGTAGTCCTCTCTTAAAAATCCCTGTGCCTGGGACTTGAGCAGGAATTTCTCTCCCAACTTTCTCACAGTGAATAAAAAGCAAGCACAGAGCTGAGCAGAGAAAGCACAAGAACCGTATATGCCTCTTCCCACACTCCTGTCATGTTTCTCCCACAGCCCCCACCTGCTGAAGCCAGCCCGGGTGGTGTGAACAGCAGAGGAGGACGAGCAGGGGTTTATGCTCATCCTGGAAAGTCCTCAGCCCTCCACTCATGTGCTACTCAGTTCAATCCACCCCTGCTAACTAAATCCCCCAATTCCCACATCCCAGCCTTACAACCAGTTGTTTAACTCGGGGCATAAAAGAATAGGAGATGTAAGGAGTGCCACCGGGGCTCTCAGCAGAGAAATCTGCAATATCAGGAATCAGTTTAAAGGGCCTGAACCACCTCCCAGAGCAGATATAGATGTGTCCAGAACACGGTTTCCCGGGCTGTCTTTAATAGCATTTTCCAGGATAACTTCACTGCTCTCACGTGTGTTCGTCAGCTGCAACATTCTGCACTCCCTGCAAAGGTAAGGGGGTGTGCTGGACCTCAAATACCATTAACCCAGAACAGGGTTCACTTTGGAAATGGGGACCTATGTTTCTGGAAATGCTTTTGTGATGAATGGCATCTCCTCACCACTGAGAAAGCAAATCTAAACCCCAAAGAGCTCTCAGCACAAGGCAAGCAGGTTCCAAAAAGCACACACTGCCCAAGGATGATTATTGGGACATTTTATGTGCCACTAGGTAATGTTTGGAGCTGGATACCAGAAAATGCACACAGGCAATCCCCTCTCCTGGCAGGGGAGGAAACCCAGGAAAGAAGATAGCAAAAGCAGATTTAAAATGTTCTCCGATTAGTTCATTTTTACCAGTGATTGGAGCAGAAAGGACCTCATCCTGAGACGCAAGCAGCACGTTTTCCTGCTCTGGTCCCACAGAACCTTTCAGATTCAGTCCCACCTCAGTTTTGCCACTATATCAGGACTCACACAGACACATTACAGGGCATCCCTAATTTACCACTCTCCTATGACAGGGATTCATGGCACACAGCACACCCCAGCACAACAGGACAGAACCAGGCCACAGCTTGCACTCCTTGCCAGGCAGAGAGAGCATTTCAAGGCCCTCCAAAAGAGTCTTAGACTTCATCCCTCTCAGCACAAGCACAAACCCTTTCCAAGGAAAAGCCTGGGTGTTTCTTTCCTGCCAGCCCTGAGCTGAAATGCCCGGGCCCCATCAGCCAGTGGGACAGCTGGGTCACATATAATGGCACAGAACTGGCACCAGAACAATAAAGACGGAGTCATGTCAGGGCCATTTGGTGGCAGGGGTGTCTGGAATGCCAGCAGGGCTCTGGCAGAGCAGAGCAGAGTGCCTGTGGCTCCCAGGCACAATTTGCAGCAGCAGTGCAATCCCCAGCATGACAGGCTTTGTACAGCCAGGAGACTCTTCTCATCCCCTGGCCATTTCACACACTCTTCAACAACTGTTTCACAATCTCATGTGTTCCCAGAGCTGCAGAGTTTTGGATCATCTCTGAAAAACTTCTCCAGCTGCTTGTGAGTTACAGAATGATGAAAAGAACACTCTGAGGGGGGGAAAAAACCCCAACAAATCTCAAAAGCCTTCCAGCCAGAGAGTGTGGCTGGTGCTTGAGACCTGACACATGGCACGTCAATGAGGAGCCTCTGCTTTCCTAAATTGGGAAAAGTTGGGCTTTGATTTAACCAAGTTATGAGTGTACTGAAAATTGCATATTTAGCATGCAATGTGGTAGAAGCCTTTGTGCAGTCTTAACTCTGTATTAGCATATTTTAAGTCATTTAATTAAGTGTTGCAAATTGTTTTTCTGTTAATTATTTCAGTATTGGACATTATTATTTTCCCTTTTGGAAGACAGAATCTATTTCATGAGGGTTAATAATCCTGCTAACTCTCCTTCCCTTAACTGTTCATTGCTGCTGATAAGGTTCCACGTGCTTTTGTCAGACTGTAGGCTTCTAGCTCATTTATAATTGGATACATCCTGTACTGAGTATCTCTAGAAGTGCTGATATGATATTCCAGATGGTAATATTCCCTCTTTTCTCTGTGTGTAATTTCACAAAAAGGCCCACTGACAGCCAGTGTTTAAAGGAAATTCGTGTAAGCAGACATGGTAGGTGATCTGATCTGCTTTCTATTAGGGATGGGTAAATCCATTCTGATAAGGAAGAAGCAAAGCAGAGTGAATCAGAGCCAGGGAGCAGCATCTGGGAGTCCTGGGCTTTATTCCCAGCACTGCCACTGATGTGTTACAGAGCCATTAAACTGCTCCACCTCAGACTCCCTCATCTAAAATGGGCTTATTATTGACTGTACCTACCTGGTAGGTGTCTAGTGGGGATTAACTAATATTTGGAAACACTTTGAGATCCTCTGAGGGAAGGTACAATATAAATGCAAAGCAGTTGCACTGCTGCTCCATTAACTGTTGCCAGCCTGCTCTGCTCCATGTGAACTGCCTGCCCACAGACCTGAACCAGCTATGAATGCACAGAATTAAGGTGAGGAACAGTCCCAATCAGAAAGTCATCCAGAGGGGAGTCCCCACGACTTTTCCAAGGACTGTGTCTCCCATCTATTGCCTTGCTATTAGTACACAAAAGCAAACCTCTTCATGCAATAAAGGGTTGCTCAGCAAACCATAAAGAGCTGAAGGCCTTATCAGGACTAAAACCACATTAAATTATTCTCCTATAACTTATTCAAACACTTCACATCTTCAAAGCTGAGCTGGGAATCTCAGAAGAAGGATCTCACCTTCTGTCCCACGGTACTCTCATCTACATTTTCTCACAAAAATTTATTTGTGACATTTTAGCTGGTTTCATTCCTGCAGCCTGAGACTATTCCAATCCTCTGCAGGAAAAAAAGAGCAAAAACCCAGTGAAGACAACAGTTCTCAACCTTCAGACCAGCAAGTGGTCCCTTCCTTCTGCAAAATCATCTACATACCATATACAGGAGCAACAAAGCATAGGATAGTAAGGCAGCAATTTTTCAAAGGGCCTGTAGGCTGGCCCTGCCCTGAGAAAGAATAACAGACATTGGACTAGAAAAACTAAATGTATTTTAACCTCAAAGCATTACATAAACATTAACCTCATCAGCCTGCTCTCTAGGATGTGATATTATTCTTTCCATTCTGTAAAACAGTCTAAAAGATTGAGGAGTACCTCACTCTGAAATCCACTCCAAGCAGCGAAAAATGGTACTGCCCCTCTTCAGCCTCCTTTCCTCTCTCTTCACCCAAAGGTGTTTATCTTTCTCTTAAGCTCACACATATCCCAAAGTAAATTAGAAGGCCAGGGCACCAGGCAGGGCCAAAGGCTAGCACATGAATTTACTGTGCTGTCTTCAGTCTCCCAGAAGTCCTAATAAAGATATCTGAAACAAGATGCTAATACTGGATTATCCAGGTAATCTCCCAGAGTTACTTCCCTGGTTTGCCTGGTTATAAATAATGAATTAGGCCTTTACTTATTATTTCTCCTGCCCTTTGGGGTCGCTGCGAGGCTGGGCAAGGAATACAAATTTAAGAATATTAGATCCATTTATTAATATCAATTTCTGCCAATCCTGCCTGAGAGATGTCCCTGGCCCTGTGCGTGCTCCTGATACTCTGAAGCGGCTGGGATGTTAATGGCATGGATCTAATAGCTGTGAACTGGCCCAGCCTTACTCACTATTCCCAGAAATTGAATTTTAAAAAGGGAGATGGGTGCTTCGTAAGTGGAAACAGAATCATGTGCCAGTTTTCATTTCTTTTCCATTGCTGAGCACTGGTGAAAGGAAGTCTCTCCACTGGCTTTGTCCACATAAGCCTGTCGTAACAATTTAGTCCCCATCTTAAGAGCCCCTGTTATTCCCACACTGGATTGCTAAAGCCCCACCTTAACCCTTTCTCTGCTGTCTTCCTCTGCAGCACCCATTCAGCTGAACGCAGCCACGGCAACCACACAGGCTTCCAGGCACCTTTAGGCTGAGAGAACAAGATCTGTTCCACAGCCCCTTCACTTCCTCCCTCTTGCCTTATTCCACCTGCTCTTTGACATAAAGGTAATTAATTCCAGTCATAACTTTGAGTATGCCTGCAGCACTCACTGTGCTGGAAGTCCCAAGCTGAGCCTTACTCGAGGGACTGGGATTAATTTCAGCTACAGTCTGAACAGTGGCAGACTCCTTAGTCCAGACAGTTTCTACCACCAGGCTCCTCAGCCTGCTCACGGGTCTTTGGGCAGCAAGAGCAATCACCAAGAGCTACAATGTGCTCACAGGTGTCAGAACTTCTCCAAGAACCCAGACAAAGTGCTGCCTCTTGCCTTCTAGGCACCAATGTGAACACGGGTGGCCACGTGAGCGCTCCTGGTAGGCTTCAACCATGCAGTTCATTTAATTACCTTAATGAGTCTCTTAATAACTTCAAAGTCCCCTCACTAAAGGGATCAGTCATCAGCCATCAGCTGAAGGCAGTAGAAGCCATGGAAGCAAGAGTGTTAAGTTTCTGTCACTTGAATTTAGAGATGTTTTTGAGACCCCGGGCCTGCTCAGAGCTGGGCTGGGCAGGGCAGGGTGGGATCACTGCTGACCAGTCTGAACAAGCTCTCCTGCATGGCAGGAACTGAGACTTCAGCAAGGCCCTCAGCAGTCTCCACCTCTGCCACAGGCTCAAAGACCAGGACAGAAGCCACCCCACCTGTGCTTAAGGCACAGAGACCACTTCTGTGCTGAGGATCTTGGGACAGAGTTCAAGTGTTCATCAGGGTGTGTTTCAGTCAACTCTTGAACTCCAGACACATCCAGACACAAGCCAGGCCAGGTCCAGCCCCTGTCCCTAGATATACAGGGAGGGCATCCTTTTGAATACCAATTTCCTCTGGAACCCTCACCTAAATCTCCCTCCTGCAACACCCGAGGCTTGCCCAGTGAATGCAGCAGCACACTCCATCACATTCTGTCTTCAGACTCCAGATTGTGGTCATGTTGCAAAAATAATTGGAAATCTCAGCCAAAATACATGAGGAAAACAGATTTCGCAGTGCAGAGTTTCTCTAGGTTTCAAAATAGTTTGTAGAGTCAAGAAATATGCTGTTTTCTCCCTTTTCCACTTTGACGTCGTTTCATCTACACCTTTGAAACACGGATCTCCTTTCTTAAGCATAAACACAGCTCTTTAAAGCCCTCTTATGCTTAAAATGCACCTTTTCAAGATCAGCCACATATTTGAAACAAAATAGGGAGTGTATGAATGCCTGCACTGAAGATTGTTAGCATAGCTAAAGGGACTAGGCCTGAGTGATTTTGCCCAAGTAATGGGCAATTGCTACTGGACATGTTTCCCTGGAGCACGTTTCATGGCCCTCAGCACCTGCAGGTGTGTTCCCATTTGCTCATGGACCCTCTGGAAGTCAAAGGCAGATACCAGTGACTTCTCCTCCTGCAGAGTGCAAGTGCTGTCTCACGAGGGAAGCCCAGCCTGCCACAGCACTTGAATTAGGACTTCACATTCCCTTTTCTCCCTTGAAGCACAGACCATTTGTTCCCCTCTCTCTCAGGTGGCATACCTGAGTCCCTTGGGGAATGTTGCTAATTGAAGGGGAAGTGAGGCTGGCTGAGCAAGCAGCAAAGGCAGATGGCTACAACTGAGGGATAATCAGATGCAGTTCTGAATTCTGCTGCCAAATGAAAGCCCATCCCTTGGAGACTGGGGGGGTTTCAGCAATAGCCTCAGTGTGAAGGTCGTAACAGTGGATATTCTCTCTTTTCCATGCCTAAGTGATGACCACAGAGGAGCTGTCTGAGGAATAACCCCCTAGGACAGTCTGGACACATGCTCACCACCCAGCTTGAAGGTTTCCTTGTAATGTTGATGTATATGGGATTTCATCCCCTTGAATTTGCTATGAAATTGTTACATTGCAGCCTTCAGAGTCCCCCAGTAAGCTTGGGAAGGAGGGGAGAGCAGTGTGGGAGACATGGAGGGCAGAACACTGTGCTCTTCATATCTTGTAGCCCAGAAGAAAGGAAAGTCTTCAGACCAGTTCTACATTTCACTAAAAGCCAATATGAACATTCTAAACCTGGTGTTGATCAGCCAGAGCTGGAAAAGAGTGAGAACACACACTAACTGTTACTGTTTCTGGTGAATTTTGTATGAAATGGGGTGATCTCAGAGGCCCATGAACAATCTATTTAAAGAACCAATCCCAGACCTTAGAAATGCAGGAGCAAGCAGCTAGATGCCCATCCATGTAGGAAAACAGGAGCAGGCTGAGCCTTGCCATGTTCCTGAGACAATGAAAAACAAAACAGGCAAAGGGAGAGAGATATTGAGAGGGGGAAGGAATTTCCTCATTGCACATTAGAAATACTACACAAAGGTTCAATTTTAAACCCACACACCACAGTGTTTGCTGTCATTCTTTGTGGATCACTCAATATCATCCCACCAGCCTCAGCATCTGACATCAGCCTCTGTAGAACAGCCTGTTGCAATACCAGGCTTCCACCTTCTCACAGTCTCAGAGATAAGTACATGGAAAATCCCTGTCCAATCCTGCTGGGTTGGGCAAGGTGGCACCTGATTATGCCCCTAACACCACTCATCTGGAGACAGCTCTCATGCAGAGGGAAACCCTGACTTCAGCACCTTCACAAGAGACATTTAACTCCATCTGGACTGGTCAAACTCCTCCTGTGGGAACTACACTCAGCTCACAGCCATTCTTGTCACCTGAAACTGGCTGCAACAGCTATTGGCATGGTCTGGAGAGCAGGGCAGGCCCACAGTACTGCCAGCTCCCACCTCCCTGTGCCAGCTGAAGCTTGTGGGATGATAGGGAGGATTTTCTCCCTTCTCTGCCCTTCAGCCACATCATTCATCTCCTGCCCAAAAGTGGGAATAGTGCTATCAGTGCCTGCATATGGCTGATGGAGTGATCCTTGCAGATCCTTGCTCTGTTCACTTCTGTAGTACTGTGCCACACACTCCTCTCCTGAGCAGAGGTCAGGTTTTAAACAAGGACAGAGGAAAAGCAAGTTTAGATGCAGAGGATAAGAGGCAGTAGAGATTAGAGCAGCCAGAGGAAAGCTGAAAGTCATACTGTGGGAATCCCACTGCCTTCTATCTGACAGAGCTGGCTTTTAAACACCACTCCCGTGTGTCACTTTGTGCAGTGACTGCTCCATGAATTTATTTACCAAGGCAATCCAAAAAGAAAACAAAGGGAAAAAAAATTCCAGGAACTTACTCAGATTACAAGTCTGCACAATTAAAACTTTGATATTTATGGCACTGTAAGACAGAGGCACATTAATAAATAATACTTTGCTCTTTTACAGCACTTTTCCTCTAATGATCTCCAAGCAATTTACAAGTTTTTGCTAGGTGAGCTTCACCAAACCCCTGCAAGGCAAGGAATAGATAAATTGAGTCCCTTTGCTCCCAGCCAAAGTTAAGATCTCTGGGGGGGAAAACAATGTAATACACCAAAGCAGCACTGCCAAATGTATACAAATACAAAAATAAGCCATTTTTAACTGTTCAGCAATAACTAAAACACCAGCTCAAGCTGAGGCTTCACCATGCTGAGCACTAGCTGATACACAGTAATGACAGTCCTTGAGCCAAGGACAAGAGACATGCAAAGCATAAAAGAATGTGGGGTCAGGACAGGTAGGAAACCACCTAAGAAATGTCTTGCATGCATTGCAGTGCTCTAATCAATACACAGCACGCCCTGGCTGCTTGGGGCTGGCACTCTGTGGCAGGAAGAATATTATCTGAACACCTGAGTTATCAATCAGGGGCTGGGCTTCCCTCAGGAGGGAGCTAGGGCAGCATCTTCAGCATCCATGGCCCAGACACACCAGAGGCACAGGGTAGCAGATGGCAGCAGGGCTGGGTGGCAGCCAGCTGGCTGGGTTACACAGAGCTGTTTGGGCAGCTGACCAAGGCCTCCAGATGACAGGAATGTCACCCAGGTGAGGGCTGCAGAGCTGAGCACATTCACATCTGACCAGAGGAGCCTGGAGCTGAAGCAGGCTCACTCTGGAGTCCTTCCTTCCACTCCTTTATCCTTGTAAAGTGTGAGATTATCTCATGCACTACAAAAAAGAAAAGTCCTTCCTCCTGGGAGCAGAAAAAGCTGCTGGGTTAGGACAGGGGGACCCCAAAGGCTGGAGTGCCTTCAGGCCACAATTCTGTGGCTGATCCCTTGGGCCTTGCACTAACACCATTATCTCCAGTAGCTCCTGGGAGCTGAAGAAACCTTCTCTGGCTGTTTTGCCCTCAAAGCTCAAGAGATTGACCTGTGCTTATTCTTTCCCAAGCTTGTTAGAGCCAGGTCCTAAGTTTGCTGACTAAAGATGGCAAGGTTTAGTACAGGCCAGGCTGTGCTGCAGTCAGATCAAAGCCTGATGCTGGTCCCACATGAGGAGGTGTGCAAAAGCAGAGAGTTCTTTGTGATTTTTTGCACAGGTTGGCTTCTCCAAGCCCAAAACTGCAGGGCAAGCACAGCAGAGGGGCACTGCACAACTGCTGGGTGGGCTTGCTGCTTGCTCTCTGGCCTACTGCCAAAGCCAGCTGATTTACCACCCTGTCAGGAAGAGAAATTAGATGCCCTGCTTAGAGGTTTATATTTATTGGAATAGAAAAAAACTCAACAAAGAACCTACTCGGTGACTGCTAGAAATATGTGCAAACCAGTTAAACACACTTTATAAAACCTTACAACAATAATACACTTTTACTGAAACAATCACAAGAGCAATTTCACCTGTACTTACTGTCCAGTCATCTGAGCACAAACAGCCCTGAGATTTATGGGCGAGTGGAAACATAATTTCTATTATCTCCGACATTAAATTTGGCAATGGAAAATCCCATGCCTGGAGTGCAAAATCAATTTCAATAACCAGAATAGCAAGAAGTCAAAGGCAGGACTTGGAAAGGACATGAGTTTCTCAAATAGCCAGCCAGCTTTCTTTATAATGGGAATGCCACTGAGACGGGATGGGATGGGCAATTGGACATTCTGGCTAGATTTTCTCTCTCAGCATGAAATATTGCTGTAGTTACATGAGGCAGGTTCTGGACCACAGTAGTGGCTCTCAAACTTTGTTTTTCCTGTCAAACCCCACACTTGGGGCATACAAGACAGAAAAGACTGACCTGCAGGATTTAAGACTGCTTTTCACTGTATCCAGGCCTGAAATACAGCTAGTCCAAAATGCTGGCTCTGAGGCAGGACCAGGTGCATCAGAACAAGATGTGCTAAACCCTACAGGAGGTAATCTGCCCCCCATCCCAATCCTCACTGCAGCAAAGGCATTGTGGGAGAGGTTCCCTGGATAACAGCTTAAGGATACAGGTAGAGCCAATCCTGCCTTGGAGAGGGCAGATGAATTAGGTAGCCTGCCAAGACCCATGCCAGGCCAAATTGCTGCCATTTTAAGACATTGCCTTAGCCCTGACACACAAAGCTTTATATCTCTTCCCACTGTTGAGGTTTGAGGGTGACAGAGAGGAGTTGCTGTAAGTACAACAACTCTGAATATTCCTTGTGCCAGCAAAGTACCAGCCCCCCCCTCTCTAAGCTCATCCCAAATTGCCATATTTTGCTTTGGAGGCAAAATGCAGACAAGCTTGCCGAGCCCTGAAGCTCCAGACACGTGGATCCAGGGTTTGCAGCAGCTCAGATGTGCTGGAAGGAGCTCCAGAGGTTCCTGAAGTCATCATGCCATTCCTAGAGGTACCAGCTGCAGATGGGGAAAGCTGCAAGTATGGGCTTAGAAGTGATGCCTTTGCACACTGACATTTATGCATTCTCTCTTAGGAGCTCTTCACTGGGGCTGCTTTACAGGAGGCTGGAGTGACAGCACTGCCAAACCAACCACTCAGATCCTCAGTGCACCCTGCTGCAGACAGCACTTCAGCTGCCCTTTCCCTCACTTCCTGTGCTTTCCAGGGAGTCATGGCAGGTTTTAATCCATTACTCCACCCTCTGGGAACAAAGACAGGCTGGTACTGGGACACCTTTGCCCTGCAAAGGCAAATCTTTTGCCCACTCAGTGCAAACACTGTAGGTTCCCCTCTGCAGTAAATTCAAGATTCAAGCACAGAAACAGCATTTCAAGTTTATTGGAAAAGACATAGCACACACAGACACAAAAAGAGACACTCTTCTAAAAAAGGCAGTAAAAAATTAAATGCCATCTTCAGTGCAAGAATATTCACGAGTCACAAAGAGCTGAGCCTCTGCCATGAACTACAATCAAGAAATGAACCCAGGCACGAACCTTTCTCCCAGCTCCCCTCACTCATGTCTGTATGATAACCAACAGCCAGCACTGCAGAAAAGGAGACAGACTCCTGAGTGATCCTCCCTAATAGATTCGTCTTTTATCATGTTTTCATGACCTTTGTAAAAGGCAATTTAAATTCTAATTGTCCTGTGAGCACCACAGGAATCAATTAGTGACAAGAGATGTTAATTGTGCAGACTGGGAGGAGGCATTGCTGGGCTGCTCAGCTCCAACACGGGGTTAAGAGCCCAGGGGAATGCTGGGATGGTTGGGGCTTTAATCAGTCCTTCCTTTCTAATAGTTTCCATGTTGTGCTGCAGTTGTCAAGGTCCATTAGTCTTCTGGAGCACTGAAGGAAGCAGTGGCATCCCCTCCACTCCTGCACTCCCCAAGCACATGCACAAAGGATCAGAAGGAACTGCCACGGAGAAAGCAGTTCTAAAGGAGATCCTAAAACCTCACTCTCTTTTTGTTCTTTCTTCCCCTTCCTACAGACCCTGCATAGAAATCAAGTTTTGGGCACTGGCAATTACAAAGCAAATGCTTAATGTTGGTGGGCTGTAAGGGAGGTGAGCCTGCTCCTGCCACCTAAAGATCCAGCTTGAGCTGTGTGTGAAAACAAAACCCTCCTGGTTCTGTACCAGGGCACAGTGCTGCTCCATGAAGACCCTGGCACTGATCACACTGACCCTGGAAATGCCAGATAAAGGGCAGGCTGGGTGCCCAGTATTTGCACTACACAGGCACGGATGGGGAAAATTTGTCTGAGCCAGAATGAGAACATGCAGCTCAACAGACTGTCCAGCCCATGCAGGCACAGGTGCCTCTCAGTAAAAGACCTGGCACAAGTAATCAGGTGCACCCTGAGATACAGCAGTTGTTACCTCCTTCTCCTCAGGTGAAAGCAGTGCTGCCCTCACCTGTACCCCCTGGCTGGCAAGCAGCTGTGCACAGCACAGTCACACAGTGCTTCAGGAATCCTCAGCATCACCAAGACATGGATGCTTCATGCCAGGAAAGCTTGTGCTGTGCCAAGTCATGCATCTGGGATGGTTAAATCCCCCAGAAATAATAACCACACCACTATTTTCTATTAAATACCATCACAGACCACTATCACCACTAAATACCAGTACACTACCCACTTGGCCAGCCAGCAACCTTGGGAGCTGCCTTGGGTAGGTGCTGTGCCTTCATTTCTTCTGTTCTGCCTGAAACAGAGTAAATGCTCTCTCTTTCTCAGCAAATGTTCTTGGGAATGCTCTCCCCATGGACACAGATTGATTTGGTTTTTAGTTATATTTTATTTTTTAAATGTGTCACATTCTCTAGCCTCTGGAAAAGGTGATAGGCACCATTTTCTAAGGAGCACTAAACACAATGGGAGTGCCCTGTATGACACTTCATCACATATCCTAGTGACATTATTGTCATTTTTTAAACTGAGCTTTAGCCACCCCACCCAGAAGAAAGGAGAAGAGAGAAGACCTCAGAGTCTGTGAAAGTCCCGGTTCTGCTCCTTGGTGGTTGGTGGCATCAGAACCTTCCCTTAATTTATGAGCATGAAGCTAAGCATAGCTTTAGCTCCCTGTAATCTGGAAGAAGTAGTTTACAGGGATCCTAATATTTTTATTGCAAATCCCACATCAGTAAGTTTTCTGAGGGCAGCAAGGCTCGAGCACACTGGAGGATACTAGATGGAAGATGGCCTCGGTCAGAAAGGTTGCTTAGGGACTAAGTAAGCCAGAGGGGGCATGTGGTGTGGCCAGGTTTGATGTGCAAGCCAGAGGGGCAGGAAGGAGCCTGGAATTAGTGTCACACTGAAATTTCTGAGACAAGTCCTCTGCAGGGGACCCAGAGCTTCACACCAGCACACGATGAACTCCTGTGGTGCAAATGGGAAGAAAACCTGGCAGGTGTGAAGTGCAATCCCCGCATGAGGTTCCGCCCACCCCTTGCCAGAAAGACCTTTTCAGCTGCCACATCCATTTGCCTGAGCAGTGGAACAAAGCCAGTTTCACTTTCAACAGTACAGAATTAGCAATTTCTCTACTCACCCTCTGCCCAGCACATCTACAGACCCTTTTCTGAATTTCCATTAAAAATAATAATGCATTTCATTCTGCTTCACAAGGTCCATTGGTCACCTGTCTGTATCTCTTTCAGACTCCACTAGTTCCTCCTTTCTTTCACCAGCATAATCATTTTATGCTCTCATCTTTTCCTCCCATTATTCGGGTGATTGTGGACACGTTTTCATTGCTGAGATTTACAAAACAACTCAGTCAACCCTTACACAGCAGAGCTGTCCCTGCTCCACAAGTGGGAAGCAGTGATTGTGTGAGTTGATCCCCACAGCACACACAAGGATCTTGAGGTGCAGCTGCTCAGTCTCACACCTGGGGCTACCTGAGCCCCGCATGGCAGAGCCCAGGGCTGGCACACACAGGGCTGCACCAGGCTCCTGGCACAGATGGGAGGGGGTTTGTTCTGGTGCATCGCCTCCTCTGCAAGGTTTGATGTCCTCACACAAAATTAGCAAACACTGAACCCAATCTTTTCAACCCGACCAGGAAACAAGTTCCTGCTGAAGGACCATGACAGAACTAAGTAAAACAAGCTCATGCATCACAAGATTCCCTGAGGCACCACTTGCCCTTGCCAGGGGACCAGCTGAGCAGTCAAACTCCCTCTGGAGGCTGCTAATGCCTTCCTCTGCTCTCTGAAAAGAATGACAGAGGCAGGCTCGCTCCTTCCTTTCCCACTTTATTCATTCCCCAGCATCTGCATTGCGTGCTAACACAGCCTGCACTCCCCCTGAGCGCTCAGGGAGAGCGGGAGGAGCTCCAGCCAAACCCACGGCCTCAGCAAAGGCTGCATTCACAGCCAGGCACCCAGCACGACAGGGAAGCCTCGTGTGGAAGCTGCTCCTGGACAGCAGCTGATGTTAAGAGGTGCCAGAGGAAACGTTTTTCTTGGCACAGCAACTTGTAACACTTCCATAAATCCAAGGAATTAGTCTGCATAACATCTAATCTGCTATAACATGGATACTGTATATTATATGTGCACATGGCATAGATATTAAATACAGAGGGGTTAATACAAAAAATGATAAAGTGTATCATACACACCTAATTACCAGTCGTTACTCCAGACAGAGCCACTTTTGCATATGCCTTTAAGTTCAGCATTCACTGTGTGCCTTAGGGGTCCTAATTTTCCTAATCCTAATCCTAAATGTAATCTTTAACCTTCCTTTTAACTCTCCAAAATTGCTGCCCTGAATGCCTCCTGTGATGCTGTTACTTATTCACAGTTAAAGGCAGCATTATTTCAGCAGCCCATCTCCCTCTTGCTCTCCTGATTCTCTCTATTCACAGGCAGCTTTGCTTCTTTCCTTTTTCTGTTCACCTGGAATAGCCTGTAATGGCTCCCCCATGGATCCTCACTACCCACCTGTCTCAGTCCAGGCAGGACAGCTGGAATCAGGTGCCCTGCAGAGAGCAGGGTCTGGTGGTTTTCATGAGCTGAACTGTGCCCAAGGCAGGTGCTAAAGCTGCACCAACTTTTGCCCTTTTTTTTTTTTTTTTCTCCTCTGACCCTGCACAAAAGGAGAGAGGCCCAAGCACAGGTACGTTCAAAACTACACCAGATCCTACACCTCAGCAACCAAACATCTCTTCAACCAGACACTAGAAGGAAAGAAAGAGAGTGGAAAACAAGTAGCAGTTATGAGAACTGGGCTACAGAGAGCAACCATCAATTCAGAAATTTCATTTGCCAAGTAGGAACTTAAACTGATGGGCTTCTAGTAGCATGGAGTGAATGGAGTGACTAATTTGACTTAAAAGCTACTATTATTTTTCAAGCCATTTTCCCCAGCTGCCAGAAAATACAGCCATATCCAAAAGCTACAAGAAAATATATCAAGTTTCACCAACTGAATTGCAGCCAAGTTCCCATGATGGCACCTGGCATTGACCACATCAGAACAAAGTCATGGCACTGAGTCCTACAAGCCACTGAGTCCAGCAGCAAAAATGCTTCTTGTTTATTTTACTTATTTCATCTTTGTAGCACCAGCCATGCCTGCACCAAGTCCATATAGCCCTGAGGCTCCATATATAACTCAGCTTCCTGCTGCCAGAAAAAAAAAAAAAAAAAGAAAATTTGAATCTCTCAGGACCAACTCAGACCATTTGTGTCTGGGCAGGGACTGATGATGGAGCCTGGCACAAAGTGTCTTTCTGGCTCTAATACACTCATTCCTGTGTCTGGCCATCAGTATGCTTTGGTGGAGCTGTGTCTGCCTTGCTGGGAAACATTAACATCTCTTCCAGAGCTCTGCTAGAAACTCTGCCCTTTTGTGTTCACTACAGTCTGATGCAGAAGAAAAAAGCCATTGTGTTCTCTCTGTGCTTTTTTGTCCCAATTATAGAATTGTATAGGTTGGAAAAGACCCCTCCAACAATCAAGTCCATGCATTTGCCCAGCACAGCCAAGGCCACCGCTAATCCATGTCCCCAGGTGCCACATCCACACAGCTTTTAAATCCCTCCAGAGATGGTGACTCCACCACTGCCCTGGGCAGCCTCTGCCAGGGCTTGACAGCCCTTTGGATGAAAAAATTTCCCCCATATCCAATCTAAACCTCCCTTAAGGCATCTTGAAGCTGCTTCCTCTTGTCTTGTTGCTTGTTACCTGGGAGAAGACACCAACCTACACCTGGCTACAGCCTCCTCTCAGGTTCTATTTGATGCAGGGATATCGCAGTAACTGCTCACTTGCTTTTCCTTGTTTCCTGAAACTGAGTTTTTGCAAGGAAAACACGACACTGTGGCCAGCAAACTGTACCTGTGCATCCTGGAACTTGTCTCAATTCTGTGTTACACAAGCTGATGGTCTTTGGACAGTGTCTAAAACAGCCTTTCCTAAGCTGAGACACTCAACCTTTTTCTGGAATCCAAATTGCAAGGAAATGAAAGCACAGGGAGTTGACATGACTGCAAACGGCAGATGACTTTAAAGGTTCTTTTACTTATATCCACACAAATATAAGAGCAAAGGAGCTTCCTGTGTTGCTGTCCCTTCAGTTGGTGGTAGATCCCTGATAATGTTCCTAAAACTGGCATTCTTTTGTCAGTTTGAGAGCCCCACATTTTGCCAGGCACTGGTGAGCTGGGGAAGAGTGCTGGGCACCTCAGCCCTGGCTGCAGCAGCTCCATGGGGAGGCACTGGGGTCTCTGTGCCATGGCAGGGAACAGGGCAGGCAGCTCTGTGAGTGAGCCTGCAGCCCTCACCTTGTGCTGCCATGGGGCAGAAGTCTGTCAGAGCAGCCAGGGCAGCAATTGAAGTGTCCTTCATCCATGTGGAGGGGGGGGAAATGTGCACACAGACCGAGAACATGGAACAATCAGATGTGAGCTGAAGCTAATGGGAGGAAACAAGATTGTTTTAACAGCGGCAGCCACTGGGTGGTAGAGTCTGCTACCGAGAGAGGTGGCCAAGGAGGTGCTGCTGCCAGGGGCCACGGGGGCCCACGGGGAACAGGAACTGCTAACACAGGGATGCCCTAAAAATCCTGGGGTCAGCCCCACTCCCATGGTCCTGCCAGAACCACTCTCACAGGTCACATCAAACCAAAGCAAAAGGAGCTTGGTTAAAAGGAGGGCACAGGGTTACACTGAACCCCCCAATTAAACTGAGGCAAGATGGATAACACAAAAATCAGCTCCAAGATCAATATTTCTATTCATTTACAAGCATAACAAGGTTAGAGAGGTGAGCAGAGTAAATAATTAACTCATTTACAGGATTTTGCCTTTTTTTTTTTTCCAACAGAGTCATTTTATTCTCCTGGGTGATTAGCTATGCAGTTGACATTAATCACAACTGCAGCAATTATTTGAAGTATTTGATTAATCAATCCAGAGGAAAAAGAGAGCTGGGCTGAACTACCCTTGCTGCACAGCCTTGTTGGTCAATCAGTCAATACACAGGTGCTGGCTTTCAGAAAGGTGACGTTTCCTGCAGGGTGTAAGGAGTCCTCTGGCTGCCTGGATACAGCACTAAGATGGATACAACACCTCAGATGGGGAAAATGCAGACCACGATGCCTTCCAGCTGAATTAAAGAATATTTATTAATGCTTGACTTGCTGAATTGGGTATATCAACTGGTGGCCCTCCAGCTACTAAAACACAAATACAATCAAATGCTTGCCCAGACCTGATGATACATGTGAAAAATACCATTACAGAGCAATGTGTGCCAGCCAACACGGGCAGGGGGCTGAAACTCCTAACTCCTGCCTTCTCATCTATAATATGAGAAGTGATTTCAGTTAAGGAATAACAAGAATAGAAGGTGGTCTGAGCATTATTATTATTATTATTATTAAAAGATGAGGTTGGAAAAGATTAGGTATATACTTTCTTTTTCTTGCTATTTTTCCTTCTAATAATCATTCCTGGAATTTCTGTTTACAACTCCTACTCCTGGTAGCAGTGATCTTCAAACTGAACAGGAAGGAACTCCAGGCTTGGAAAACCACTGGAATCGAGTTTCAGCACCTTTTTGACAATTCTCACACCTCCCGACAGACAGCTGGTAACGTGCTATATTATAATACATTCTCATCTGCTTTTGCTCTGGATTAGGCTGCTGCTTTCAAAAATGCAAATGTTAACTCCCAGAACAAACTTTGCTTGATGATGTTAAGCTTATGTGTAAACTGAAATACAGCAGACTTTCATTACAAGAGTTCAACCATTTAAAAAGATGAAAATTACAAGATGGGGCACATTTTTAAAACAAATATTAGAACATTCAACCTGTATTTTATTGATTATGTTTCCCCATCTAACACTTCTACTGCTGCATATAAATGAAACTAATGTTTCTTTAACACAAAAACTGTAAAGGATCAAAAATCTTTTGGACTGCTACAATTCCTGCAGGGAATTTGCTTCATGATCACGGCAATGCCAAGTTCTGCTGTGTGGCTGCTGCTTGCACTCTCTTCTGGGCACAACCCAGGTGGAAAATAAGCTCTCCTGTGTGCAAACAGGACACCAGACTACCAGACTGCCACACTGGTTGGACTTTTGCACACAGATCTTTCATGCACAAAGCCAGGAGGTTCCCACTCCAGTAGAGGACACGCTGCAGGAGGAGAGGCAAGGTCTGGAATAAGACACTACATACATGCTTTTGGTAAGAGCAACCACTCCAAGTTTTTTGTGTCTGCTCCTCAAGCAGCATATTTCTTACATCTGGCATGCAAAATACTGTAATAGTGAAGAACATCCCATTTTGATTTAAATGAATGCATTTATTTCCAAAAGGGAGACCGTAAGTTAAACAAACACATTTCTCTCTTTGCACATGAAAGCATTGTTTTGTCACAGATGTACAGTATAATACATTTATTTTCTCAATTGTTTTGTATTTGTAAGGCACTGCCAGTTATTTGGATGGGTTTGTAAGGATGAAGCAAATTGCTCTGTGGGGCTCTATTCAGGGAACATAATATTCCCACAAAAGCACCATAATTCTGCATGCAGCAACACAAACTGCCACGACACTGCAGCAGCTGGCAGGGTGGATAGAGTTAGCATTATCAAAACCAGCACGACAGCTCCACTCCAAAAGCCCCTTATATGCATAAATTAATGATGAATGTACACTGATTAGCCCCCACCCAGACTCCAAGGAACCCTGCCTTCCTGCAGGATCATTTGGAGCCTCACCACAGTTGCTTTGTCCATTCAGAGGCCGGGGGAGTACTTCAGCTTGTCCTTGCATCACACTGACCCTGCCCAAAGCTCTGGAGCCCTGCTCACATGTGTGTGCACTGGGACAGATCAGGGACTGTGCCACAGCCCTGAGCCACGGGGAGCAGCCAACAACACTGAATGGCATCAGCAACGTGCCAGGAGGGGCATTTTGGGAGGTCTGCCACACAGAAAGCTGAGAGGAAGAACATCCTGCCAGGGATCACATGTATGTTCCAGAAGTTAGATATAAATTCAGCTGCTCCTCTCCTCCTGACCAAGTATCTCCCTTATCCCGGCATGCAGAAAGGCAAAACAAGCTGTCACAGGAACACTTCACGAGTCTTTTGTTTTCATCACAACTACAACAAGCTGGAAATGTGCACAGGCCCAGTGGACATTGCTGCCCCCAAACTCTCAGGCTTCTCCAGCTTTTGCCAGCTTCCTCCACAGCTCTTACCAGTTCCCACTTGGCACACTCTGGCTTCCTGAAATTTGACCACAAAGTCTTTCCTATCCATCTCTAAGCCCTTCTGGTTACACAGAAATAGGTTTTAAAAACCAAGAAAATACATGTTCTGAATACAGGCTGACTAACCCACATTATTTAACTCAAGTTAAAGCAGGACCAAGATAGGGCAGGCTGACCTGGAAGCTCAACTAAAACAAAGTGGAAATTCACATTTCAGACCAACTTGTCCAGTTTGATATTGAATCTGAGTGCAAAGCTTTCAGCGTGCATAGGTTTGTGCTGAGTATATAAGACAATAATAATGATATATAGGCAGAGAGAATACCTAGATCTAATAGGGAAGCCTCCTGCTCTACTGCTACCTCTCTAAAATATCCCTGCATTTTCCTATGTTAGGAGACTTGGCCTTTAACTAAAGGCACATCTTCACTTCCTGACTAGTTTCTGTGGGTGATCCTTGGAGCTGCTGAAGCCTGGCTTCTCCTTGCATACTAATGGCTCCTCTCAGCCTAGGGATGTGCTTTTGGGTGCTGCTTCTGTTACCATACACAAGCTCAGCTTCAGAGGACCCAGCACAGCAGAGTTTATACGAGCAGGTGCACTGAAATTGAGCAAGACGAAAAATCTGTGTCAGCAGGAAAATGAAGAGGAGCAGTGCAGAGGGGCCTTAAAGAAACAACCACCCCTTGCTTTATACACATGGTGATTGAGATATTAACCTCAAGGTCCAGTCTCTACTGGAATCCTTTATCCAGAAGTTGTCTGGGATCCCATGGTTCTTCTAAGCCAACCTTTCCATCAGCTCCTTGTATACAGCAGCATTAGCAGCTTGTAACAGCTCATGACCTCAGAAAATTTACTACTTAGAGCACTGACAGATAATAATAACAACGCAGAAAGGGAATTTGGGCAGAAAAGAAATCTCAGCTTTCTAGATTTTTTTTGCAGGATAGTGTTAGTTTTGATCAGTCAGCTCTAATGTGGAAGCCAGGAAAGAGCTGACTCAGTGAACACACTAAGTGGTTATTTCACACAGCAACCTAATGATGACAATGATGATGTTGTGGTAACTTGTGTACAGCTACTGAGCATCACTGAGAAGGAAGAACCCTGCAATATATTGCTGTGACTCCTAACAGACCAGTAGAATTCCTGTTGTCAGAGTCCTGAGGGAGGTCTTGAACCATTGCTAGAGCTGGGAGGTGGCAGAAAAAGGCAGTGTCAACTGAGTTCTCTAAGCTTTTTGTAAAGGTGACTCAGACCATTATCCTTCTTTTGCACATCTCTATGTGATTAGCTCAAAGTGACTTACCCAAAATGAGCACCCCTCAAAATGTCCAGCCCATCTTTTCCAATTCGCAGCCTGTTGCTCATCAAGCTACAAGAAGAGATCCCTGGAAGACTACAGTCCCTGACCTCTGAAGTGGCAGTGACTAAATCCCAGAAACAGCATGAGAACTGAGATGATTTTCCTGCTGCTGGTTGTTACCTGAGAAAATTCTAGAGAACACTGTTCTCACAAACAGGACAGGAAGGCAGTGCTGTTGCAGAGCCAGGATGTATCCATTGCATGGATGGTTTGGTCCCTCTGCCAGCCACAGCAAAGAGAATAATTACACAGAAATAACTCTGATAGGAGCAAGCAGATCATCTGTGCATTTCCTAGCAAGTTGGATAAGGGTGTTGCAGAATCACAGAATGGTTTGGGTTGGAAGGGACCTCAAACTCCAACTTGTTCCAAGCCCCTGCCATGGGCAAGGACAACTTCCACTAGACCAGGACAGTCCATGGCCTCAAACACTGCCAGGGATGGGGCATGCACAGCTTCACAGGGTCTGTAAGACCCCAGTGCCAGAGTCTCACCACCCCCACAGGGGAGAATCAGGTTAATTAATGGCTTTCACCAAATTCAATTACACTGGGCTGGTGGGGAGCAAGGGAGAAAAGGAAGCCACTGTGGCTGGATGGAAGCACAAGGACAGGTCAAATACATTTACAAAGAGCTTGAAGAAGGAACTTCTCAAGTTAGGCAACAGTTGCAACAAAATACACCAATATCACACGGCAATCAATACAGATCAAAAATTGTGTCAGCTTTAATGCGCCTCCAGACTTCCAAGAGGATCATTAGGAAACAAAAAAAAAGAGTTGAAACTGTGTTTTATGTCTAGAGCTGAAGTCATCGCATGACTGCATGTCTGAAATGAGCGAATGGAAAAGAACACATGGAAAAACTCGCTCGGCTCGGGGCTCAGCGCGCTGCTGCCCCCGGCGACCGCCAGGGGTCCCCCCGCGCCCAATCCCACCCCGGGAATTCTCTCCTGGTAGGATTTTTGTCATCCCAATCCAGCCCTTCCCCCGCCCGGGCTGCCCAGCCATCCCACAGCTCCCCGGACACCAGGCCACTGTCACCTCACAGCTCCTCGCCAGGCTGAAACACAGCGCTCGGGGGTTTTGTGTGTCTAACCCCACACCAACCATTCCCGGGCAGGGAATGATTTGTCTGCAAGGTCACAACATCTGTACAGGCCTGAGACGTGTTCACATGGGCCAAACACACCTCATGCTAGAGGCAAACACAACCTTGCTTCTCGGAGACTGCAAGCACCAATGTGGTATCAGATTTCCTGGGATGGATTTGAGCCTCACAAATCCACACGAGAGAATGCCAGTGGTTACAAAGCATGGACTGTAAGTAACTGGTGGGTAATTATGGAGGGATGTGTCTGTGTGGCTCAGCTCCAACATCAACAGAGGGAAGAGCTCTGCCTATTGAGTCATCAGGAGCATTTCCTTCCAGCCCTTGGGTTTCCTGACAGGTCGCCTCTGAGTTACTGCCCAGACCCACAGTGGCTGAGCTCACAAAGGCTGCTGAGCTCACAGCCCCAGGGACCAGGGCTCCAGGCCCCTCCCCAAAGCCAGGGGAGCTTTCCTGGCCACTACCATGCTTCAAGGGCATGGTGCCTCAGCAGCCTCTTTATTACAGCCACTGAACTGAATACCAACAACACCCCAGTCCCAGCCACCACAGAAGCTTCAGAGATGCCCTGCCACCACCAAACTGCAGGAATCACATGAGAGTTTTAGTGCCCCATCCCTTTGGTTACCTGTGAATCCCAACCTGTCCACAGCCCAAGTGTCCCCATGTAGGAACAAAGTCAGCATTTCCTCTGCAGGAAAATAATTTGGCTAATGAGAGACTGTTAAATGACAGGAAGACATTTCTTAATCAGGGACCAGATACCATCAAAGACCCAAGAAGTGTGCCAGACCTTCACATTACCACAAGGGTAATGAATACACAGGCATTTTTATTTTACTTTCTCGGTGTGCAGGGCTACCTGAATTCTTCTACACTTAGTTATTTTCTGCTATATGCTATAGACTATTCATTCACTTTCCAGTTTGTCCTACTGCTTCCTTCTGGTTTTCTTCTTTTTCTATTCCGTTCTCAGTTCCACATTTTGAGGTCTGTTTCTTCTGTTGTTCCCATCTCTTCCAACAGAGCTGGACAGTGAACATGTGCCAATCTGTCTCCTCCATGTAATTCCCCACCATAATTTTCACTCAACAGATTTGCTAGCCCTGTAAAATAGTCACTGAGAGGTTTCACACAATAAGCAGCACTTAGGACTCTAAAAACCTCATCTCACTGGATCAGGTGCCAGATCACATGAACAAGCTAAAGCAACTGGTTTGATGGAGACCAAAGGGTATCTGCCAGGGCTCTGCAGTAAAGCATCTGCTCTGCTGCCTGTGGGCTTTCCTGTGCAACTGCAGCAGCACCTTTACATGTCTACCAGAGCACAATAATTCCCCAGGTCTGCAGGACATCTGAAGACATTTCTGAAGACTAGATAAGAGGAAGCTGAAATACTCAGCTTCAGAACTGCATGTATCTTTGAAACAATAAATGTTTTGATTGATCAGCATTTCTAGGCAGCAAAACAAATGAGCGTTTCCATTCCCGGGGGAAGTGGGAAGCAAGCAAACTCCATTCCTCTGTTCTGTAGTGTACAGGAAATCTGAGTGATTGATGGCAGCAGTAGGGAAATGCACATTCAGCTTATATTTCCAATGTAAATGACTTGCCACCTCACCCCTCTGCTTCCTGTTCCTTCACGTATCCCCCACACTCCGGCTGGTAGTTGTAGTATGTGTGAATCAGGGAGGAAAAGGAAACAGGACTTGTTAGACTGCTTCCCCCCACCCCAATTTAAATGAGGAAGATAACATGCAAAATCAAAAGACAAACAGCTGTTCAGGCCTGAGCTCTTTTTGCCCACAGACCCAGGGTGGTGACACAGGGATGGACTACGGAATCCCCCAGCATTGCTCCCAGACCCTGTCTGTACCAGGTGCAGAAGGCCCCTGCTTACAGAACATCTCCTTGCATTACAAAGGTCAAAACAGAAGGGAAAGAGGCTTTTTAGGATGCTGCACACCATCTGTGGGATCTGCCTGGTTCACAGGGATGCTGAGACACAGCAGGGCCAGGGCAAGAGAAGGAGCCATGAGGAACGCGGGAACATCCGCTGCGGGAGGCGTGTCCCTGCTCTTTCCCAGGCAGCTCACTGAGAGGTGCTTATTTTTACAAAGCAGGCTCTGAGATCTTAGAGATCCAATGTTGTCGTGGTGCCCTAAACCAATGAGTATGTGACCTACTCGTTCCCAACTCTGTCCCTTGACCTTTTCCCATAGCATTCTCCAAAAGCATCACATGAAAAATAGCCCTTCTCAGCTCTCCAGAGGCTTTGGAAACAGCATCAAAGCTCTGTGCTTATAAACAATTCCAGCCAGGCTAAAATGCCATTCCAGCATCAGGGGTCCCAGGATTTCTAAGCCTGTCACAAGGAACTGGAGGGAGAGGGGGCAGGGGAGAGGCAGCACATGTTGCCAATGGAAGGGGGAAGCGAGGGCCAGGCAGCTGGAGTGTGAGCTGAGCTCCAGGAAAGCCCCGTGGGCTGAGACAGGATCTGCACACACACCTGAGGCTACACAGGATCCTTCTGCCTCCTTGCTTATTACAAATAGCTCTCTTAGCATAGGCTGAAGGATCATTTACCTCATTGATCCTTCAACCTAATCTTCCTTTCCCCTGCTTCTCTCACCTTGCTCATCCACTAACACTCCAGCATCCATTCTGGAGAGGAATTTACAGCCCAGGTGAAGACAGAGAACTCAACAGACTGCAGAGGGGCAGTACTTGAGCATCAAGACAAGTTATTTGTTGACTCTTCAGGCTTTGAATAGCAGCTGTCCAACAAATACCTACAGGAATCCCTGTCAGCCTCCTCTGGTGTCTCCCACCATCCTTGGCACACTCCTACCTTTTGCTGAGGAAACTTCAACTGTTCCTAGTTTTTCTGTTTCCTGATAGCTGCAGATCTAACTTCCCTTGGCAATAGCTGCACACACTCCTTGAACACCTTCTAAAAAGCAAATGCCACAGAAGATGCTCCATAATTGAGTGAGAGTTTTTCTCAACAGTCATCCTATTCTCCTGTGACTTGCATTTTGCCTGTATTTGTTCCTCCACAGAATATTAAGAGCTTCAAGGGACCCACAAGGATCCTCAAGTCAAACTCTTCAGTGAATGGCCCATACAGAGTCCAAACCCACAACCTTGGTGTTATGAGCACCATGCTCTAACCAACTGAGCTGATGATCTCAGGGGTTTTGTCCTCCTGTTCCTGCCACAGACTACAGGCAAGGCCTTCAGCTGGGCAATCCCCAGCAGCAAAGGCTGTGTGAGGACTGATTACAGCTCATTGTCCCTCGTCTCAGTGCACTACTTTTGCCAAGGAAAGGGAGACAAGAAAAAAGGGTAAGTTTTTTGTAACCATCTACCTGCACATCACCACCTCACCTGACTGTGCTGGGAGCTTCACCAGTCCAATCTGGGTCACACAGTCCCCAGTACAAACCAGCAGCCAAGGAAAACAATCTTTATGTCTGAATCTGTGGACTGCTGCTGGTGGCAGCCAAGCAGGTTTGTGTTTAGGTTACGTGGCCATGAGGACACTGCCCTCTTGCAGGGCAATAATTTTAGTCCCAACAAGGAAACTGGATAATTACAGAGAAAAGCAGCAGGCACTTCAATCATTCCTACTGTGACAGGTCTTTTAAAATGCCATTGAAAAGAAATGGTGGGATAATGAATGCCTTGACTCCCTTGCAAAGCACCTGGCAGGACAGACAGGAGGAAGTAACAAGGTTAGGAGGGCTCCATCATCCTTCCTGGTTCCTGGGGACTCACCCTAGATGGTTGGAGACTGGGGACATGATGGTGTGATCATAGGATGGCATAAAAATAGGAATACAGTCATGTGAGTTCTATTGCTGTAGATGTCTCCAGTTTAAGAGCAAACCTCCTGACTTTATTCTGGTTGATCTTGCTCATTTTGTATTTTAGTTGTGGCCCTTCTTCACCATTTTCCCTTTTATACTGCATCAGAAAAGCATTAACTCATGACTTTGTTTCATTCCACTGACATAACTGCTTAAATATCCTTCCTGATGTTTTGACATACATCACTTGAACAGACATTTAGAAACTTAAACCATGGAAGCTGTAGGACATTTTAAAAAAAATTAGAAAATATGTGGACAATTCTTCTGTTATTTTAACAATATGAAGACTCAACACATGTGTAAGTCTGCCACCAAATGCAGGGAAATCTGTGCTTACCTGGCACAAATACGAAAGTGAGCACATAGATTTTTAGAGCAACAATCAAACTACACAGCCTTCATACATGCTGAAACCTCCACATTCACAAAAACACACTTATAAGGCAGGCACAGATGATTTTCAGTGCAAAGCACCTTTTTCTATAGGCAACAGGAGCATGTGCACCAAGGGAGCACACATACACTGAGCATGCAGACAAAACATCCATTCATTCCATGTAACAAAGATTTATGTCTACCAAATGAAGAATTGTACCTCTATATCCATTTAGAATAAATCTGACATTAGCAAATGCACAATTGCTGTGAAAGGAAATAATACATCTGATGCACTCAAAAAGCCACCCTTAATTGTTCAGCCCAGAAAACAGAACAATCAAATAAAATGCCACACACACAGGCACTGTATGTGCACAGAATGTACACTGGAGAAAGCACACCACCATAAACAAACACAGGATTCCCAAAAGACTTCTCCAGACACTTAGGTTGTGCTCAAATGCACACAGGCAGATCCTTAACCACACACTCACACCTGCACAAATATGTATCAGCAGAACAAAAGCCCATTACACATAATGAGGAGTCAAAAATACACACTTAAGAAATGAGGAACACACTACACAAATACCCAACTCCTGCATAAAAGTGTCATATACATGCTCCACAGAAAATAACTCCTAAGTCTCAAATGCAGGCTGCAGTTAATAATCCTAATGCACTGGGGGCTGCATTTCACCCTGCAGTTCAGAGCACAGCACACAGAGCACTGGGGCTGAGGTCACAGCTGGCCCCACATGGGTTCAATGCCTACAGTTCATGTGTAGAATTTAATCTTCTCCCAGAGTAAGCACCTGCACTGATGCTGTAATGCCCCAGAGCCATCTTAGAACTATATAAGCTACTGTGTCTGGGCTGCCTTGTTGCAGCCAAAATCCATTTGGAGATTCATTGGCAATTGTCCCATTTTTTTCCCCTCTCTAGGGGACCCAAGAATTCGATTTTATGGAAGGTAAACTGCTGCAACCATCACATGGGCATCTCAATTAGCCCTGTGCCCTCTTACCTTACTGCCTCTCCAGCTGCAGTGGAGGGCAGCCACTGGTTCCACTACAGCACCAGTCACAACCTAAGCAGCAAAGCAACTGCTGGAGGTAGAGGACAAAGGCATTTAACTCCCTTTTATTGCCCTGATAAGACCTCTGATAATTTTACAGTCAGACTATCGAGTACCTAAACAGAAACAAATGCACCTAATCAAACGCATCAGTGGGCAATGCCAGAGCAGGCAGCCAGCCATGACTCCAGCATTAATCAAAAGCAGGAGGCAGAACACTCTGCTGCCTGCCCGAGGCCTACAGCCAGCCCTCCACTTCAGAGAGGTTTGCACACAGACAAAACACTCCTGTCCCACAGCTTCTGTCCACTACAGGCTACATGTGAAATCCCAGTGACCCACTGGGAGACAGATTCTGGCTTGCAGCTTGAACATCAGACTCTGCTTCAGCTGCTCCACACTCCAGACCTACTCCAGCTATGGACACAAAGAAATCCTGTGGCAGGAGATTACTTTCATCTATTGCACATCGTTTAAAAGTATCCGACCTAAACCCAGCATAAAGGCTTAGAAACAGCAAGGCACATCCACAGCATGTTTGCTTCTGCTTCCAGAAATGTACATTTCTCTCTGCTGTGATGAAATCTAGACTTGCTTAGATACAGCTGTCCATGCTAAGTGAAACAAAATGCCTTCCACATCTCTCCTTTGGTCCTTTGGCAGGGAAATGGGAATCAGCACTGCCAAAAGTTGCAGTCTCTCTAAATGCTATAAACTTGCACTGTACCCCAAATGGAGAAGGATCTTGTCCTGCTGTCACAGCCCAGCCTGATGGCACAGCCACAGCCTGGAGTCTGCCCTGTCCCTCCCAAACACCTCTGACCAAGCAAAGGTTGTGGAAACCCAGAAGAATGGGGAGTATCTTTTCCTCCAGGTGCTCCATGCAGTAAGCAGAACAAACCAAAAGAAAAACAAAACAAATCAGCAGAGACTAACAAATAAAAATAACAGACTCTCTGCTTTTCTTCTTGTAATTTCCCCACCCCAGACAGCTGTAATGTGGAAAGTATTGAAATTTAAATCACACCTCAGCCTAACCTCAGCTGACAGGCTGCCAATGCAATAATCTCAGCCTGGCTATCTTCTCTCAGGGAGAACGACAATCCAACTAAAGCAAAGTGATAAATTTTCAATTTTATTTTAAAATATACCAGATGGGAGATTTTATTGGAGTCATAAATATGTCAAAAGCAATGTTGGCATATGATTGGAGATTGCCCCCACCAAGGGAGCAGCTCTCCTTGTTTAGAAGTGCCATCAGATTCTTAATAAGAGGCTCCAGTTGCAGTGCAGCAAAATAGTCCCTATATTAAGCCAATTGAATGTCTATTTGCCTGACATCTTTCTTCTCTTCTCTGCCAGCTCAGCTTCTTAAACAGGAGAAATGAGGGTGCTGAGGTCAGACCTAAGCATCACCAGTTTGAGTTCTCATTTTGTTGCTGGAAAATGGCTGAAAAGTATTTGATTTCTCACCAGTATTTGAAAACAGAATTTCGTGTCAGTCAATGAAGCTTCCTTTGATTTCCTAGAATCCCAACCAGCAGATGTCAACCAAGTTCAGCCTCAGATTTAAAGCAAATCAAATTCAAGACCTTAATCCTAGCCACGGGTCAACCTCAAATTACGGAAATAGCGCTTGGCCTCAGTCCCAAAATTTCACATGAGCTAAAACCAGTTCTAAATCCCACCAGCCACTTCCAGAAATATGAGCTGCCTTTTGTAGCCTCTGCACCTCTCCTCCTTCTACTGGTGCTGTGACAGATCACAGCAGTCTAACAGGAAGAAGTCTGATATTTTTGCCTCTTCATCATTTCAAAGGTTTTACAGACTGGTTCTACCAGCCATGTCTCTGAGCATGATTCCAACTTTCCAGCTTACTCAGGAAATCCTCACATTCTTATACCAATAAATTCAAATCAATCAAATCTACCACCACTGTGGTGATTGCTATCACCACAGAATCTGGCTCACTGAAACTTCGACACTGAAAACTTAATGCAAAGCAAGTGAAAAATAACAATAATCTGTTATTTTATGGTTTTTCATATAAATGCTTTGCAGATTTAATCTTTTAGCCACAAAACTGTAAAAATAGGTAAGAAAATTAGTAAGAGAGCCAATACATAAAACATTACAAAATAATATCCTGCAGTTATGGCAAATCTAACATTAACAGCACCACAGAGGGCTAGGCAAGAAGGAAACATAAGCAAAAAGTGACATAACTTTGTATAGGTTACAGGGCTGTGGTCTTTTTAGACATTACTTATTCCTCACAGTCAAAGGAGTGCTAGATGCTCTCTCAGTATTCTCTCTAACAGATTGATCATTTGCTGTAGAAGGCTTTAAAAAAACTTTATGAACATAAAACACCATCAGGTACATTTATCACAAAATATCATCCTCCTACCCACAGCCTCCAGTCCTGGACATGCCATTCATTGGTCTTGAAGCAGCAGATGCATCAAGACAAGCTGAAGCTTTTAGCAGCTTTTTAATCTGAAGGAGCAGATTGAAATAGAAGAATCATACCCATCAGTCTTAGGCTTAAAATATTTTGACTTAATGTACTACACAGTGAGGCTGGCATTCTTCTGGCTTCTGCAGTGTTTTCGATGGGGACTTGTACAATTCATCACTGATTGGCACAAGGTCAGGGAAATCTGGCAAAGTACAAAACAGCTGGGGAAGAATTCAGCTTGCAGTGTAATGCCTTTGACAAAACAGAAACCCATGCTGGGGACATGAAAGAGCATGGCCTGGCTCTACTCTTCCACCCTCAGGAGGACTCACTGAGAAAGCAGAATTGGCCAGTTCCAACCACATTTGAAACTGTCATTTCCCAAAATTCTAACAAGCACTGATAATGATGGAAGAGTATGGACAAAGCTGCATTCAGGAACACTGCTGCCTTCACAGGTTAAAAGGTCTGCGAGGCCATTTCCATTACAGAACCTGTGGAACTATTTGGGGCACTAATGCCTCTCAGGGTGCTCTAATGGGCTGATGCACAATAGTACAGCCAAGCTGTAAGTCCTCCAGAACAGAGATTGCAGCTGACTCTACATCTGTGCAATATTTAGCACAATTGAGCTTCAGCTCTAATAGCAGCCTCTAAGTGTTACTGTGCTACAACAATGGGCAGTGATAACTTAGATAATAAAAATAACATAATGCATCAGGAGTATCTATGGCATAATTACAAGGTTTATTCCAAGCACCTAATCAAATTGTTCAGCAACTTAGCATCAACACGGACATAGAGGCACATACTCCTAGATTAAGGAGCAAATTATGATTAGCTCAGGTATAATTGCCTTGGAACTCCCCACACTTTCAGTCAGGCCAAGGACTGACTAACAGCATGTTCAGGCAAGCATGTATTTCTCCTTGTGAAAGATATGCCCCAAACACTTGTTTAAGAGCAGTCTGAAAATGCAGAGATCTGTGAGTGCTGCACCTCTGAGCCCAGGAGGAACTGACCTCAGGCAGCTTGGTTAGCTTCAGACTTACTTAAGATGTCTTTAGGGCATTCTCTAGTTAAGATGCTGCACTAATAAAGTCTATTTAATTATTTGAATAAACTTTACCATTTAATAAATCACTTAACAAAGGAGTGAACTCATTTAGGTTTTGACTGGTTAACCTAGCTGGCAAACATGTAATACCCAGGCAAGTAGGAATGTTACTTCACCAGGTTCTTCAGTTCCCAGTTCTTCCAGTAATGGGCAAACCTCCTGTCTCACTAGAAAGCTGTCCCATTAAATCATTGTAGCACACAGTAATACAAAGCTCTCAGAAGACTTTACTACACTCTCATATTTGGTAGCCACATGACATCAGTCCATAGGGAAGACCCTAATATAGTCTCAAGAACATAAAATGCTGATATCCAACATCACAGGATCCCATCCAGCACAGGACACCCTCTTTCCCACACACCACTGAACACCCCTCCAGTGCTGCCAGATGTCACACAAACTCACTTGTGCTCCTGCTATGTGTCTGTCCACCTTCAGGAAAAATCCAAGCATCAATTCACATGTAGAGCTGGAGGCCTGAAAACACACAGCCACCTTTAAATGAATCAGCACCAGGAACAACCCACAGGGGTGGAGAATCAGCAAAAAATAGTCTGCAACCAGGTCAGCTCCCATAGTCCTGCCAGGACTCTTCCTTTTTGTTTTCCTGATCCTTTTCCCTTCCTAGGATCACACCAGGACCTGGACACATGAGCAGATACAGGCTTCTCTCTGATGCAGCAGCTACCTTACAAATTATATAACAAATTAAAATTGCTCTATGACAGTGATAACACCATCATCTGTAGTGTTCATGGGTTAATAAATTGTGCCCATGAATGAATATGTGCTGATTCACTAACTAAGCTGCAAACAGAGCTGTTCATCTCCTCTGCAGTACCCTGAAAACCAGTGTCCCTCCTCTGCCAGGGAATTCATTTTCCCTGCTTTGGAGAGGGGAGAAGGAGGGAATTACTTCCTCTTGCTGGCTTCCTGCATTAGTAAAGCCCTGGAGGTTATTTAAATGAGAACTTCAAAGGAGGTGTATGATCAGCTGTTTACTGCTGGAGGAGGCTCATTTTGCACTCAGATTTAAAAGCCTCTCTGACTCAGAGGCAAGCAGCATAACTTACAGGCTTTGAGCCCCTCAGATACACCCAGCTCAGGTGCAGGGGGCCAGCAGGAATGGGACAGAGAGAAAAAGGATTTTTTTTAATTTTTTTTTTTTTAATGTTGGACAGGAAGGATTTTCAGGCTCAGTAGGGAGTGATAAGGGATGGTTCTCCATGAACAGAGAGCCTAAATGCTCCAAATGGGGAGTAAGATGCTGCTTGGTCTGTAGGACAGTCGGGGAAGGGAATTATGAAAAGCTGTTCTGAAGCACACAGACTTACAGAGGGGAGAAAATCAGAGATTTTCATGTACTGAGGCTCCTGCACACTTACCCACCATGTCTTTTCATCAGGTCTTGAGGCTACAATGTATGAGCTGCAATTCATTCCTTCCATCACTTTTTCCTCCTGGGGATGGCTGGGGATCAGGCAATGACTTACCTTGGGAAGCCTTATTAAGCAGATTGACTAATACAGAAGGAAGATTAAAAAAAAAAAAACAAACCCTGCTTCTGGCACTTGGAGTGGAAGCTGCATTTGTGATGTGTCCTTGTTCTCCTAAGCACTGATTTCTCAGTCTGACATTGGGGTGGATTTGGAAGGGAGATGGGGTTTAAGAGATAAGGTAATGCCCCCACCACCAGATGAGATCCAGCCAGCACAATGAGCAGCCCATGTGATATTAAGGCAGCTTTACACCCTTCCACAGTTCCACTTAGCTTTGGTCACTGAGAAGCTACCACACATGTGAAATTTAATTGGTTAGTTTTAATCGTGTTTGTAAGTGTGGAGTTTGGGGGTTATTTTACTGGAAGCAGAGAAAATCTCCTCATCTCCATCTGTTTAAGCAACCAAGCACATGGAAGAAGCAGGCAAGATCAAAGAAACCATCTCCCTGGAGAACCTGTAAGTAGAATTTGTAAATACAGGAGCTTCTGCACTTGGGCATATGGACTTGCCCCTAAAACTCATGCTGGTCAAATCACAGAACCATGAATTTTCAACTAATTCTATGCTTTTTTTTTTCCCCCATGGTCATAACTAAAATGGAATCTTCAGAGAAAAAGCCATTTTGACAAATTTTTCTGACACATTCTCCCTAATACTGCCTACAGCAGGAAGCAGCAAGATTAGCATGGTAGAAATATCACCTTGTGGGAGAAATAAGCTCCAGGTAGTGCCAGCACTTACATATGGTTGAATATAACTGCTCCAAGCATATTTCAACTTCTGTCTCCATCAGGCTGGGAAATTATTGCATATATATTCATCTGATACAAAGAAAGTGGGCTCTTGGAGGGATTTTTTTTTTTCTCCTCTGAAAAATAAAAAAGGGTTACTTTAATTAGAATCTACTAGCTAAAAGCCTTTTTTTAGGAGCAATTGCATCAATTTTGTTCCATTAGCCACCATATGAAGCCAGATCAGGAAATAACTTGATATGCAGTTGAAAAAAGACAGTAAATGAGAACAGAACAACACAATCCACTGCCTAGAAGCAATCAAGCACCCGAGAGTATTGGAGAGGTTGAGGAATGCATCCCCCTAATTTCTGTATTTCACTGCTTTTCCCATGATTGCAATGCACAATGAGGGCAGAGGAGTGACAGCCATAGAAAAAGATCTCAGAAGGTCACGAACCACAGTACCTCTGCAAGCACTGGTGATAGCCCTCCATCCCAGCTGATCCCTGCAGCTCCCAAGCAGCCACTCCAAATGCCCCACAGGAATGTGACAGATGGGTTTGCTCTCCCCTAACTTCACCAAGAATTTCCTGTACTAAGAACACTGCCCAGACTGCTTTGGTCTCTTGAGGCAAAACCCCATTATCAGTTCCACCTGCACCTCCACCAATTACAGTCAAAGTATTCAGGGGTGCACAGATCAAAATTTGCTCAAGTTTTAGATTATTCAGGCTTGCATGTGACAATGGCTGTGTCTTCAAAGTATTCTGAAAGAAACTAGCTGGAGGGCATGGACATGTTAAACAAGGCACTGTTTTTGCAAAAACTTTCTGTCAGTTTATTAAGACAGATGGGAAGGCTGTCCTCTGTGAAAGGCCCTGTTCTAGGAGCTCAGAGATGAAAAACAAAATGTAAATTCAACAAGTGAATATTCATAAGACAAAAACTTCACAAGACTATTTTATATTTAGAAGCCTTTGCTTAAGAACATACCTCCCAACACCAGACATTTAAACTAATGAACCATCCAGACTGACACTACCTCTGAACCTTCTCATCACACCAGCTCAGCAAATTATGTCTCCTGGGAGATCTGGAGCTGACAGAAACCTTATCCTCTGAGGCAGCAACCTAGCCAGCTCTAGATCTACCAGTGAAACCCAAATCTGATCTGTTCTCTTCTTCAAACATCAGACTGGGCTAATAAAACAAGATTTCTGCAGCTGAAGCAGCGCTCAGTGTTCTTCCCTCCCCAGTTAAACCCCTTGGGTCAGCCTGTCATTTGTTCTAAATCGTAAAAGAACCCAGTAGGAACACATTTCACACTGACTCAAGTGATGAACATGACTCAAATTCAGGAGAAATTAAGTGGCCCATGAAGAGAAAATATAGATTGTGGAAACTGGTGAATTTAGAAGAAATAATTTTTTTGCAATGGTTATTGTTTACTATGCACAGTCTTGTCTTGTAGACATCAAGCCAAGACAGGGCTCATTAGTGTGCTAAATAAACAGCTTTTAAACTGATACAGTTAAATTATGTAAGACTATATGGATACTGATTTTTATATTGGATCATTTTATTAATGTATCCACACCAAAACTAAGAATTTTGACATAAATGTATGTCTAGGCAGACTACACCCTTATGGTTGAAGATGGTGTAAAATCATACTTCCACTATATTGATAATTTCTGGTGAGGTGAACAAGCCTAGGCAGGAGGTTATTTCTGGCTTCTGCACTCAGCCATGTCATTCATTTTCTCTTATCCATTATTCTTTCCTGATACATTTCCTGACTGCTCTATCATGCAAACAAAACAGGACTGTTTTCAGAAGGCTACACAAGACCTTTGCCACCTCCTGGTATAGATACCAGTTCCACTTGTGTTCTTAAAGGTCAGAGCTTGAGAAAGAATAATGAAAATAAGATTCAACTGTAAGATTTCCACTACTTCAGGCAGTACAGCTCCAACAGAAAAAAATATATCACAAGTCTACTTTAAATAATAATTAAAAAGCCAACAAGAAATTACCATTTCCAACCCCAAATCCTCTTAATCATATCCAAAACTATGAGTGGAGGTAGATGAATTAACAGAACAAAGCCTATAGATTCCTATTCAGGTCACAGTGGTAGCTCCTGGATGCACAGGCTAAGGCACAGCCCCTTTTTCCTGCAGTTCTGTCTAAATGGATGATGTTTACTCTTTTCATTTGCACAATGAAGAACTGAAGCAGAGAAAAAACAGCACACTGCCCAGAAACTCTGTCTCCATCAGTTCTTTCAACATCCTTATCACTAACTGAGTTATCTTTCACTAACCTGTTGACTGGACCACGAAGCAGAAATAGAATCTGTCCCACAGAGAGATCCTGGGAAACAAATCCTCTGGATCCAGGCTCAGTCTTCCCACCCCACCCTGAGAACACCTTGATTGCACTTGCCCATGGTAGTGAAATACTGGATTCAGAGAAATTGCTAGTAGAGAACTTGGGAATCCAACTGAAATTTCCTATCATTAAGAAAAAGTAGCAGCAATGACAGAAAGTAACACAAGTGTTTCTTTAAGTGACAGCACTGACATTTTGGTGATGTGAAGCCCTCTCACTGCTAGGATTTTGAAGTGCTGATATTTCATCATCAAATTGGAACCCAGCTAGTAAGTATCAATAACATGAGAAACTCAGCAGAGAAACAGTGACCCCATTATATGTGAAAGAGCACTGCTATTTTAGCTGAAGAAACATATGCTTTGTCAGCCTGGTAATACACTGGAGGAGTTCCTCTTGGATCTTCTTTAGGAAGAGCCCCCACACAGATTCCTCAGTGAAGCTGCAGGATTAGAGACACTGGATGAGTCTAGAAAAAGCTGGAGACACAGTTTCCCCTTCCATATGGACTGATAATCCATAACCACATATATAACTGCTGAAGACTGCAGATGAAATCCTGGCTCCAGCAAAGTCAATAATTAAATTTTCATTAATTTCATGAGGGCCAAAAACTTTCCACCGAAGCTTTGGCTTTAGAAAACAGCTGATCTAAGTGTGAACTATTTCGTACTAGATAAATTTGTCAAAACCACATGACAACAAACTGAACTGAGACAAACCAACCTGATATTTCACATTAGCTCAGGCCAAAGTTGTGCTTAAGTAGAGTCTGATGAAGTTACTGCAATCTGTCCCCCACAACACCACTGACAAGTGACATCGTGTCTCTCATTCACACTAAACACATACTGCCCAGTAATTTAACATCTAAATGCTTTTTAATGTTCATGAAGCTGTTGTCTGTGCTTTTATCACACAGGAGTTGTAAGACCACCTGTGTAAGAGGACTGAACAATTGCACTCTGTGTCCTAAGGCACCAATGCTGATCTACACCATCCTCCCTCACACAACAGCTGCATCTGAGAGAAGTCTTTAGAAAAGTCTGTCATCCTGCACGGTTTGTCCACTTTAGAATGATTTTTTTTATCTTTGTCTTTGATTTTTCCTCTTTGTTCTGTTAGTGCTTCAGCATTAGAGGAACCCTTTTTTTTAGGGTTATAAATGTCTCGGACAGTAATTCACTTTAGGTTCTGCTGCAGTATCACTGAACTCAACTTTCAAAGAGCCTCATTTGTAGAATCTGACTTAAGAATTCATTATTCTTATTCTTGCCTGCACTGCCAAGAACGTTTGAGATAGACTTGGGAACAGACCAGATGCAGTGCCTATGGACCCGTTTCCTCAAAAAAGGGAGATCACCCTCCAACTCAAAGCAGGACTACCAGGAAAATACATGCAAGAGGTGTGATGAAGAAAACAGAAACACCAGAATAAGGTGAGGTGTGTCCAGGCATCACTGCCAAGCTCAGCAGGTATGGTACAGAGCATACCTTCACTTCATCTGGCTTCAAATTGCTCGTTTTGCAGGCAATAAAATTACTGCAGAAATCCTGGGGAATAAACTGAGTTAACACCCCATTAAATACAACAGACTCCCAATCCAAGGCAAGGACGTGCCCAGATTAAGCTACCACTGTAAAAACTGGCCTATGGGTAACACAAATCACTTCTACTGACTTATGGTCTGAAAGAAAGAAAGAAAAGAGAATGCTGAGATGAATTTCTACAAGGTAAGAAAGGATGTGTTCCTTGAAGCATGCTTAAACAGCACAATGTATTCTTCCATAAACATTCTTTCTACAGTTGAATGCACACCCCAAGGGAGAAAGCCTGGAATTTGTTATCTTACATATTTTCTTTTATCAGTAACGTGATCTTGCCCCTTATCTCCCTCCCCCGGATTAAGCAGCCTTGATTTTATCTCTTCAGTTTGTTTTGTCAGTATCTGGCTTGGAAACTGGTACCAGAGAGAAGAGCACTGTTGCTGGGTTGATTTGTTGCCTCTGTTTCTCAAAAGACAAGATAATTTAAAAGACTTTTAAAAATAATTTTGCCTTTTCTAAATACTTCAGTTGCAGTAGTTGTGAGCCCCTTCTAAATCCACTGGATAGTGACATTCCAGTGGCATTCATAAAAAATACTTTATAAGAAAAGTGTTTCTTGGCAGAGCCACTTAAGTCAATTTTAGCTGGTTTTAAGCTGAAACAGCACAAAAGCAGAGGGCAAGAGAAGGAAAGAAAGGCAGGAGAGGAAAACATACAGATAAGGGCAACAGCATGAAGCCAGGAGTTATATTTTGATTGTCATGTATTTACTGACAGCCCTAGGTGCTGAAAAGGAGATAATTCTCTACAGATCTGTGCTCCCACATCAATTCAGTGTGCAATTTGATGAAACTGGGAGCCAAAATGCAAGCAGGATACCTCCAGAAAGGAGTTCCTGCTTCTCCTCCTCTGCTCTCTGATCCTTTTGCTCACTTCACAAAAACCCTAGTGCTTGCCAGACTTCTACAGGAGCTCAGCCAGTTCAAGAAATACAGAAAACTTTCAACAACAACCAAAAGCTGTGTAGTTTTTTAGTATTTTGATGCATCAGTGAAGCTGAGGGTTGGGCAGGGGTGCTCCTGGCTGGGTTAAGACCACAGAGAAGCAGCTCCCACCTTGCTGCACACCTGAGAGCTGGTGGGGCTGATTAAGTGTGAAGCTGCTGCAGGCTTCCAGAAGGAAAAACAGCTCTGCAAAGACACAGTACTGTGTAAATACCAACAGCTGCAAAGCTTCCATCCCATGGATTTATGTATTCCCAGCTCCTGCTAGCTCTAAGTCAGCTGTGCTGATTTTGCCAACACAAGAGACAGCTCCAGCCAACCAGAAATGTTTATCACAGCCATTCCTTGCTGTCAGAACGATGACCTCAAAGACAAGCAAACTCAGGTCATGTTTTCTATTCTGTTCTCCTTGTAATACAGCAATACTTGCTGAACCACCTCTACCCTGACCAGCTCCCAAAGCCTGGTAGGAAAAGAACAATTTATCTGCAAGAAACAAAGATACAAATCTATTTTTAAAAAAAAAACCAAAAAAAAAAAA